>JXSR01S012754.1:3224-18259 GCA_000969725.1 Ophiothrix spiculata
ACAGCACGCCGATGCCTCCATGCTTGTCTGTTCCGTCACCTCTAGGAATATTGATGAATGCAAAACCTGGTGGGCTAAGCTCACCAATAATAACACCATTGTCTTTATTGAAAGGAACAGATTTTATACTCTTTGTGTAGGCCCTAATTCATTTTGCCGTAGTTTGAGACATTTGGTGTTGCAGCTGCCTGTTTACTCTGGTAAGAGTGAGGCGATGATGGCTGTTTATATAAGTCCTCAACTGTTAATCACCGGGCATTGAGAGTCGTGGGTTCGAATCCGGTGGGCGTCGTGTGTAGTGTCCTTGAACAAGATACTTACCCCCAGGTGTAAAATGGGTACCGGCTTTTTTCAATGCTGGGAATTTAGGTAACAGATTACTAACAGAAAGGAGGTGTGGCGAACCCCTCACTGCAAATAACAAATTGAGGGGTCTGGCCTCAATGCTTCGTAAGAGAGATGGGTACTTTGACCGGTGAAATACAAGCCGTCCTCTTTACCTTTTTTACTGCTTTGTGATCCTGATCTAAGTGAGATGATGATGGCTGATGTTGACAAGTGCCCTCGTCTCTATTGAAAGGAAAGTTTTTATTCACTACCCTTTCCAGTTGGTCATAATTTGAGTCTTTTTTCCTATTGCTACTGCCTGGTGACTCTGATCAAAACGAGGGGATGATGGCTGATTATGTTGATAAGCACCATCATCTTTGTTGATGGACACATTTTTACCCCTCTTTCTATCCAGTTGGTCATAGCTTTAGTCTTTTCCTATAGCTGCTGCCTGGTGACTCTGATTTAAATGAGGGGATGATGGTTGATGTTGATAAGTGTCCTCGTCTCTATTGAAGGGCAAGTTTTTACTCATCATCCTTTCCATTTGGTCATAGTTTGAGTCTTCCAGTTGCTGATGCCTGGTGACTTTGATCAAAATGAAGGGAATGATCGTTGAATATGTTGATATGTAGGCCTACCATCGTATTTATTGAAGGCACTGATTTTGTATTCCCTGTGCAATTAAGTTGGCAGTAGTTTGAGACATTTGCTGTTGCAGCTGCTTGTTGACTCTGGCCAGAGTGAGGGAATGATCGTTGGTTATGTTGATAAGCGCTATCATCTCTAATCAAAGTTTTTGCTGTCTGTGCAATCCAGTTGGCCATAGGTTGAGTCTTTTGTTGTTTCATCATTGTTTGGTTGGACTGTGACATAACTGTGGTCAATATGAGAATCCTGAATAGCTAGTGATGGTGAGTTAATTCCATCCATTGTGACTGTATCATTTGATTCTTTTGCTTTTACATTTTAGCTGTTTATTTCACCCATGTAAAAAATAGTTCAAAGTGTGCTACTTGTCATTGTTAATATGTAGAGCTAATGGAGCATGGTCGGATTTTAATAATTACGTTTTCAGTTTCTAGTAAAAGAAAACAACTTAAAAGGTTTTATGTTGAAATTCCAACTTGAAAGCAATCATTCAAATTATTTTTGATTTCATGAGCAATTTTCCATTTCACAGTTATCTATAGTTCACTGTGCAAATCTCATTATGCCGCCTCATTAATTAGGCTAAATAACATTTACCCTTTTTCACTGGTGTATCCAAAACAGGGCATGTTTCAGCTATGAAATTATCATGAAAAATGAAAAAAATAATGAACAATATCTTGATACCAAATAGTTGAGAAAAAAAGAAGTTAAAGCCAACGGACCATGCTCTTTTAATTCAGTTATTTGCTTATATCATATATAGCCCTCGTCCACCTAAGCTATTTTCTACTATATACGTCCACCCCTCTGTGAAAATAATACTGATGTGTCAAAAGTGTGATTGTTTTATATCATAGTATAGGTTAGGGTCTGTTCTTTCCATTGATACCAAAATCATAAAAATCGGCCAATGAGTTATATAATTACGACGTTATAAAGTACTTCAGGTCGGAAAATTTCCTGAAATCTGATCATCGTTCATGAAAATTGACGAAAATTCAAAAAAATTGCTACAAAAGTTCTCAATATCGGGTATTTTGCTAGTGAATAAAAAAAATGGTAGTTCTTACATGTTCTGTAAGTTTAAGCTTTTTAGCATGCAGATATTGTCAAAATGGTGACTTTTATATGAGGGGGTGGTTATCATCCCTCTTACCCACAGACTTTGATGTCTTATCCTACCGCCACCTAAGGTGTTACCCCTGACTTTTTAAATCAAAATGACCGCAAAGGATGTAAAAAACAATTACTTAGATGCCTGGGGTCACTTTGTTTTGCGTTTTGGGGCGAGGGTTAACCCTAATTAAGTTGATATACACTACTGGTTTCCTGTTTGTCTGGATCAAGTTAAGCCCAGCTCAGAGGAGGTTTTCACAATATCCCACGATGCAATGCAACATTGTACAATATGCCTGCAAATCCAATTCAACTCCTATACTTATGTACAGTTTTCTGAGGTTTTTTGAGGTGTCAGCAATGTTGGTAAACACTGGGCTATTGTGAAAAGAAACACATCCTAGAAAGATATGAATGAGTACTATTCAATGGAATTCTCAAATTCCTAATAGCCCCTTGGCCAGAAAACCATTATTGCCTATTATATATCAGTGTATCAGAATAATGCATTGTGGGATATCCTGAAAGCCACCTGCTGAAGGTATGGCCTCTGGCAAATCGTGATTGCTTCGTCTACCAGATCAATATTGGGAGCAGTTATGGGAAGCTGTACAATTTAAATGCAAATTATAGGAAGTGTATATCAGTCATCCTTTTTATAGTCAGAGTTCCGGAATCGATTGACTGATATGGGGACGTGTGACCCTCAAGACTGGATTTCTCAGTTTGCTTGTCCCTCCCTATAGACCCGCACTTGAAGCACAATCTTTAGTTCACCAGGCATTTCATTTTTGGTTTAGAAGCTTTAATTGCCTTTGTAAATTAGCTCTCAGTTTTTTTAACTGTGCTAGCCTTTGATATACCTAGTCAACTACACTAAAAAAAACTTGCATTCACAGTCAGTATTTCTAAAATTGGCTAATGTGGCTGCTACCTAAATGAGAGTTCTCAATTTGGTCAATATTTTGTTATTATTATTGATTTAAAGCAATACTAAAAGACTTTGATCAAAAATTGCTTTGAGTAAAAACAGCCTAAAATACAGGAATATGACTATTTAAAGGTGTTTGTAAGTATATTTTGTCAAAAACCTATTTTGCTACTGGAAAATGGACAGAGAGCAAACACATGCTTTCCTGTAGATTTAAATTTGGAATCCCGAATTTGATATGACAAATGGCTATAATAGAAAAAGTAAGCATATTAAGTCAAATCCTTTGGGTATTATAATCTACCAAAAACAAACCGAGTAAGCTAAAAAATAAAAAGTCATGGGTGACAGGGGGTGCTTCATTTTAACACTTTATACTATTGCTTTAAAGTTGCTTTGATGCCATTTTTGATATCTAGAGTTCCTTTGTAAAACTTCAAGGCCTTCTACAAAAAATGTGTGTAATTATGGTAAAACATATTTGGCTGTCAGTGATAGGGGTGTCAATACCTGTTTTTTACTTTTGTCATCATTTTGTGTGAAAAGAGATCCTAAGTGATTAAGAAAAAATACTGTTTAACATTTCTGATATCTCACAACAATGAATTTTATCTAACCTTTGGGAAGCCTTCATCAAGCATTTCTCTTGGACGTCTTCAGCTCCATATTAAACGTGTGTTGGTGCAGTTTAGGTTGGCTTTTGAGCCACTAGCACCAGATGGTGCCAGGAGGCTCAAAATGGAATTGTAAACTGCTGGCAAGTGATATCGTCAGCCGTCTCTGTTGAGGGAACTCCTCCTGATCCGTATAAGGCCCTGTATTCATAGGCTGTTCCCGCAATTATGCCCATTTGTCACGCGCTGCAGACAATTAACTTTCACTTTGCTTAGAGACCGTATCAGTGATCTTGTGTAAAGCATATGTTTCCTGTGTGTTTCGCATGGCAATTAGGGATAATTGCGGGCATATGGCACCAGGGAACAGCCTATGGATACAGAGCCTTATAGGGCACGCTTGCTTATCTGACACCACGTCTGAACCACGACTCATCTTGATCCTGAACTAGATTCTTTGTTCTATTCTTGAGTTTGCCAGTGTTTTAGGTAGCCATTTTGACTGCTAGTCAATTGAAAGCTAATTTATTTGATGTGTAACTGTACATTGCTCTCTAAGTGGGCGTACATAGTGCAGAATGCAGATTTGTGTTTAAGGCTAAAATCACATAGAAGTACATGATATGCAGTATTTGCTATCATATGGAAAACTTACACACATCAGCTCAACAGATAGTTTTCATGCCCCTTTAGCACTGTGAGACAGCAGTTAATATGCCAGTTGCGGTTCTTTTTCTGTCACTATGAATATAATTGTGGTAAAAAATTAATACTTTCGCTCGTTATAGGCATATTTCTGGTATACTCTATCATAAAAATTTGTGATGGTGGGAAGTGCTAAAAAAGGAAGGAGGGGCTTGTCCCAGTAAATGTAACAGCCAATTAGCTGGTATGCCCTTTTTTGATCGCCTTCGTATGGATCATGAATATTCAGAAGATTAGATTTCTAATGATATAAAATATATCATGATTGGTTAGAAGAACGGCCCGCATTTTTGCTGTCTTTTCGGACATCCAAAGTTAGAAAACAATCAACTGGAACAAAATAGATATATGATGTGCTAAGGTAAGCATGGCAATGTAAATAAAGTTCGTACATTACATTATGGAGCGGTGCTGAAATCTGTATTGCTCATTTCAGTTTTTTTTATATGACACTCCTTAGGAAGGTATTCAAGCAGATGAAAAATGAAAATACATTAATCTAACCCAATTTCCAATCCTTGCACGACCACAGCATAAATAATGATGCATCTAAACAACTACGATTACATCTATAAGAAAATTGCCAAAGATTCATGTTGTCCTCATCTGTGAACTTACTGCTTCATATATAACCACAGACTGTAGAAATTATAAAGGAAACACAAGCCATATATGTTTACGAAAATAAATTTAGGAATATCAAGATTTTTTGTGTTCAAGGTCCATTTTTACGGGATGTAGGACCCTTCCATGCCATTATGTTAAACGATTAAAATAAAAATGAATCCTGTAGTGTACAATAAGCCAGGCAGCTACCATTATAAATTGTAAAATGGAACAGTCTTTGTTATTTAACATTCTTTCAACAACTCCTGGTGTCTCCTTACAAAATAGCGAACCGTTGTTGATTTGTAATGAATCCACAGTTGATATTCAAATTAGCGCGTCATGCATGTATGGCACAGCGATTACGGAAGTGTGTTTATAAGTTAGTGCACGATGTTCATTGTGCGTCGAGCACTTTGTACTGTACATGCAAAGTCTGGTACTTGGGAATAATTGAATCAAAGACATTTTGTACAAATTCGATAATCAAGCAGGATCTTTTTCCTCCTGTACAACTCTTCTTAAAGGGACTAGCCTAGATTCCACTTATAATTAAAAACTTATGGAAATGCTTTAAATAAAGCTTAATAGTGTAGTAAAACCCAAAAAAGTACAAAAATGTACACAGAAATGGCTCGAATTGACAGCGAATTGATTTGCAATACATCTATCTGTGATGGTGGTGTGACTATCCAGTGTTTTCTAAATCCTAAATTTGAACCTCGGTCTGGATTTACCAGATAAAAGATCAAATGAAGCTCTTGGAGATAAGTTAATTCATATCAAAAGAGATACAATTTTATCAAAAATAATTTTGTTTACCCATCACTGGTGTGGAAACAAGATCATTTTAAGATTTTAAACTAGAAACACCTTTTCAACTATTTTTTGTCGCCGGCGACAAAAAATACAGCTGGTAAATAATTTCGTTTTTCTCCACTGTTACACAAATTTAGCGGAAACTACTGGTAGGATATGTTAGTATAATCATGTACTATCAATACATGTGAAAAAAATATATAGTCAGAAAATCAGCGGACAGGATCTAGGCCAGTCCCTTTAAGTCCAATATTCCTGGAAATTGGGCTCCAGCTTAAAAAATAAATTTTATGTCCCATGGAAAGTCCAACGTTGGAGAAAGAGTTTGTAAGCTCCAAAAACTGAATATGAAAATGTAAACAAACTTGATGTCATGCAGGAATTTATTTTAGGATATTATGAAAGTTTTCATTATTCTCTAAATATTTATATAAGGCCAAAAAAAAAATTGTTTGTTTGCCCTCCGCGACCGACCCCCAAAACACGAAATTTGCGGGTCGGTTTTTTTTTTTTAAATTTAAAAAAAAATTTCATAACGTCAAAAGAATTCATTAATTGTTGCATATTTTGATTCCCAAAAGTGCAGAAACAAATTCTAATAAATTACGCGGCGTGTTTTCAAGCTCCAATCATTCAATTTTAGGAAAATATTGTTGTGGAAAATTTGTCATCTCAGTACCGATACTACCGAATCGTGAACATTCCGGCGGTAAACACGGCAGCAAGATGCTGAGGCAGTCATGTCATTTCGCACGCAGGAATTCTGGAGAAACAATTCGAAGACAAATCATGTGAACCCATGATGTTGTTTGAAAGGAAACATTCCCAAAATTTAATCAAAAATGTTTAATTAAACGCATTTTTTAATTCACCATTTGTTGCCACGAAATTACGAACAAATCTAGTTAAAAGTCGCCGCGGTTATTTTTGTTTTTCCCGGTGCCGTCAATGTAAAGGCGGGATATCCTGTGGACTATTTGGATATTCAATGGCGCCGCCCTGAACGGAGATATCACGTTGTTTACACTAACAGGGCAGTGAAATATTCGCCAGAGAAACAAAGTTGTGTTGATTATATGACTTAATATATTTAATAAACAGGGTTTGAAGACAATATTTTGACCATATGTTATTTTTTGTAAGTCATAAATTGTAAAGAAATTCGCCAGGAAATGTAGTTTATTACAGGAGCAAAATTCAACAGTCATGTACAGTCATGACGGTTAAACTAACGTGTGTGTTTTTTATTCGTTTAAATGGTTATGCAATTAGCCTTAAACTCCCAGGCCTAATAATGTTGTTATAATGTTAATATAAAATAAGTCATTATATCAACAAAAAGTTGTAGAATAAAGATTCATTTAATATGGTGCATGAGTGGTAGGCCTATCCTTCTTCATTTCTTTTAAATTGCCCTTATTCTACTTATACTTGCCTTGATGCCCTTTTACATTGACAAGGTGCCTTGATGCCCTTTATGATTAACTGAAGTTGCCGAGATGCCCTTGCAAAGGCATTTTTCATTTGCCCTTTGAAAATTAATTGCCTTGCCCCTCAACTACCTTAAAATTTACCGTGGTGTGTCGTTCGTGTCAGCGCACGTCTCAATAGCGCCTAATGGGCCATGGCAAGATGTGAGTGCAGATGAATCACTAGGGGTACTACTGTAAGATCCCAATTAAAAAAAAAAAAAAAAGGATCGACCTACCGACCCGCCAAATTTTTGGTCATTAAGGGCAAACAAACATTTTTTTTTGGCCTAATATTGAATGGCTTTGATGATGAGTGCAATAATTTCTTGTATTACCCGTAAATAAGCCATTCAATATTATTATTGTTACTATTTATTTAGGCTTCTGAACATAATTAATTGGCATAAAATCAGTTTCCTATCTTAGGGATTCTCAACTAGCAGCATGCACGACAAATTTGGCACTTTGACAAGTATTGATTGGCACTTTGATGCTCTCTAAAAACAAAGAAATACATTAGAAATGTTCTGAGAAATAGGCAAGTTTGGCGCTTTCCTTACATTTTTCTAATCTATATGGCGCATTGTAAGGACTAGTTGAGAACCCCAGTGACCTATCTATTCTGGTCACTGCATCCAATTGCTCAGAGCAGCTAAAAATATTGGAAAGGTGTCTGGATGTGTACAATATTTCGTAGAATTGTACACATCCTGGTACTTTCATAAATAATAAGCAATTCACAGTTTTATAATATAAATAATAATGTATCTTTTTTTATGTTCATTTTATCACTGGCACATATGTTAGTCTTGAAGGGAAAAAACACTGGTGGGCCATTGTCCAAAATACAAAATGGACAATGGAGCCAAAACATTGTATAGACAAGAATCTAATTTTTAGAAAGTATTTAATATTATTGGAACATTCTTTTTGATTAAGTCAATCAAATCATGTTTGCTTTAATCACACAATTTACAAAAATACAAGAATATTTACATATATACAAAAATAAATTGATAGAGGAGGGATGAAGTATAGCATAAAACATGGAGTACATCATCCCAGTTATGGACATTCTCAAAATGTTCAACTTTATTTGTTTAGTGAAATTTAAATATGCCTTAAATGTATTAAAATTACCTTCAAACCACTTCATATGAGTAACAAATGGCAAAGTTATGGATGAAAAACATACATCGAAATTCAACCAAATAATGCCTAAAATTGGGAACCTCTGTGGGAAATTTCAACACATTTTGCCATGTTTTGACCCATTTTCAAATCTGGTGGGGCTCCTAATAAAAATGCGCTTTTATTTCATAGCATGAGTTTGGTATCATTTGAAAGGTATTGTTTCAAAGAAAATGTATATTTTTTTTTATATCCATTGAGCCTGAACAGAATTGAAGTTAGAGCTTAAACTCTCTGCTGGCACAGTTTTTCAAAATGTTACAGCACCCTCAACGTGATCATATATGAAATACATCATCTCAGTATACATTGTTTCACCTATACTTAAGTTTAACTGCCCCACAAAGTAAAAATGCAGTATGTGCATTTTTAAGCAATGCTTAATAAATGCATATACTGCAAAAAAAGAAAAAAGATGCAAAAGCTGCCCTGCAATGCTTAATAAGCATTGCAGGGCAGCTTTCGCATCTTTCATATTTTCTTACGTAAGACGAGTCTGGCGTTCGTGTAATGCTACAACCGTATTTTGTTTAAAAGCTAATAATAATAATAAGCAGGATGTCAAATGTGCTTGCCCGAATGGACATTGTTGTTTGGAAAATTACTAGCCCAAAATGAAATTCACTAGCCCGGGCTATTGGACATGGGATTTGTCGTGGCCTGTGGTGTACCCTTTTTATAATAATAAAATAGTTCTGAGACTGATCCAAACACGTGTGCTACTTGTCATTATTAATCTGTAGAGCTAATTATGGAGCATGGTCAGATTTTCAAAATTTAAGTTTTCACTTTCTAATGAAAGAAAACAACTTAAAAGGTTTTATCTACAAATTTCAAAGCAAACATTCAAATTATTTTTGATTTCATGAGCAAATTTCTATTTCACAGTTGCATATAATTCACTGTTCAATTCTCATTACACCACCTTATTAATTAGGCTAAATAAAATTTACACTATTTCCACTTCCACTAATATATTCAAAACAGAATATGTTTCAGTTATGAAATTAACATGAGAAATGAGAAAAATAATGAACAATAACTTATGCCAAAATACCAAATAGTTAAGAAAAAAAGGTAAAGCCAACGGACCATGCTCTTTTAATTCAATTATTTGCTTATTTAACCCCCGTCCACCTATGCTATTTTCTACTATACGTCCACCCCTCTGTGAAAATGATATTGACATGTTTTATACCATAGTATATAGGCTATAGTCTGTTCTTTCCATTGATACCAAAATCATGAAAATCGACGAAGGCATTACATAATTATGACCTTATAAAGTACTTCAGGTTGGAAAATGTTCCCCGAAATCTGATTATCGGCAAAAATTGACGAAAAATCACTACAACAAAAGTTCTCATGATATCGGATTTTCATTTTTGTTTGCTAATGATAAGGTTTACTGTATTTTGCGGAACGAAACGGAACGGAACGAAACGGAACGGATTAATAAGGGTACGGTATCGGAAAATATGAAAATTCGTTTTAGTGTGCTAGGTAAAATTACCAATAGGTTTAACATACTTTGCGAAATAAATTTGAGTATTAGACACTTCAGGGATATGCAAAGAAGAATAACTAGTGTCTGTCGGGTGGGGTTTGGGAGGGGGTGGCCGTCTACGCCTACTTATTACAAATTTTTACCAGTTAATCGTAAGCGGCATTGCCTGTATTATTTCAATAAGTAGTAAAATAGTTCATCGAATAAACTCCAGTATATTTCTTTAGTGACACAAGTATTATATTCTTTACCTAGTTATCAGAAATTTTAAAAGCCCTGACACAGTGTCACATCCATGTCAGGATGAAGTCAGATAGATAACATATAAGAATTCTCAATATCATTTAAGTAATTTATATCTTACACTGAAACAGCATTCATAAAGTAATAAGACAGCCCTGGCACAGTGTCACATGTATGTCAAGATAAACTAATATAGGTAACAAATAAGAAGCCGAAATATCTTATAAGAATTTTATATCTGGCACTGACATAGAATACGTAAAGTATCAAGACAGTCTCCTCTATAGAAAAAAAGATACAAAAGTTCACATAAAACAGTTAGGATTAGCATATTTATTAATTTAGCCAAATATAAATTTGACTTTTTCTGGTCTATCTCTTAAATGTGTCTCTATGTATACGCTTTTTAAAACATCCTATATACAATCATTCAGACGTACCACAAATAACTCCTGCAACAAAATATCCTTTAGAGCAATTTCGTTTTTCTGTAAATTTCTAAGTTTTAAATTGGCACAGTGCTAGCGCTTCCTCTGTTCCTTCGCATTCAATGCTTTCCAACCATACTCTATGATCTTGAAATCGGTCCGATTCTCTCCCATCCGGCTCAAATGCAGCTTGTGTAGTTGCAAAAGCCAATCCAGTGTAGCCGAGCTGGCGACATACAACTTTAGCTTCTGTAACAGTCCAATTGGAGTCTCCACATATAACGCCCAATTCATCACTAAAGTTAAGTTCCACAACACCTTTGTTTGCAAACCCAGTCCCAGACAATCTGATTTCTGGGATTGATGCTAAAAGAAAAACACAATAAGTTAACATATGCAATATAAACGGGGATGTTCGGTTCGACACATTTCCCATCCACATCGCATTTTCATTTCAAAAGGACTATGGACAAAATATTTTCCAAACATAAAAACAACCAACATCAAGTATGGAAAAAATATATAGAAGCAAACCACTTTATCATTTCTAACATTAAGCTACTATACTGATATATAAGCAACGTCTATCACTTTTGCCCCAAAAAGTAAAAAATGCAGTATGTGTACTGCATGAACATTAAAAGTTATGTGCTTTTCCTTCGGAGAAATCCTGCACAAATGGACCATTGTTCTTTCATAATTTAAGGCAATATCTATTCTCTGTACATCTGTCATGTGCCCCATTCCATTCTTCAAGAGGTAGATTAAATCAATGATCAAAGATGATGGCAGGGACTGACATATAATTTGGAAAATCATACTCTCCAATCATACCTGTGAGGGTACTACTATGATATAGTCTGAAATAAATAAAGTGTGTTGTTTCAATTTGTAATTTTTTTTTTAAATGGTTTTAAGGAATGATATATATGGGAGTTATTTGAAGACTTATATTATGATACTTTATTGAACTCTTTTAATTGTTTTAATTCTTAAGCTGTAGGTATATGTGACCATTTGTTTTCTTGGTTCACAACTTCAACTTCAACTTCAAATTTATTCACAATATCACAAATATCACGCATATAAAATACATTAAAATTAGCATAAACAAACAAACAAAACATGATATTGTGGGAATGATCAGAAGGCCAAAAAGACCTGTAGGGATCATCCCCATACAGCAAAAATTAAACAAGGAAAATAAAAAAACACCACATAAGCTAAACGGAATAAACAAATAAAACAAGAAATGCCCAAAGCTAAGAAAAAAAAAATCAAATCATATGTACTTTGATAGTAATTCAGTTTTGTACATATTTTTAAAATGTTTGGTGCTTTTGCAAAGTTTTAGGTTTTTGTTTAATGAATTCCATAAATTGGGCCCTGGAACTCTTATCGCCTGATCAGAGAAAGCTTTTTTACTTTTATGAATGCTATAGTCTAGAGCATTTCTTGTTCTGTATTTGTGTACTTGATTGTGTTTTGTAGAATGTTAATGGTAGAAGATTATCTTGATGTTTATACATAAATATTCCCAATTCTACTTTGAAGGTGTCAAAAACATTTACAACCTTATGCTTATGGAATAATGGTCCCATATGGCATCTATAATGTTCATATGAAATTGTCCTCATTGCCCATTTCTGCAGTTTGTATATTTTATCCAGGTGGGTTTTACGTGCATTTCCACATATCACTGATAAGCGTCGAGGTTTTTTTTTTATGTGGGGGGCATGTGAGGTTGTGTGTTTCTTTTTCTTTTTTTTCTTCTTCTTTTTTTTTTTTTTCATGGGAGGGGAGTAGATATTTCTTAGAGGCAGTATGTGTATGTTAAATGACCTGATTTATTATCTACCTTCTTAACCGCGATAACATGTACAATATACTGTGAAATATGATCCAAAACTACCGCAAACGTAAAAGTATTTTAAGTAGCCAACATAGTATTTTCTTCAGATGATTAAGTTTATTTCAAGGATACATGTAGTCAATCACATAGCTAATAACATTGATTTCAAATTTCCACATAATGAACCAAAAACTATTGATAAAGTTCAAGATGTTCGATAAACTAATTTGGATGTTCAAGATGTAAGCCATATTTATTCTTTCAAATGTGTCCAAGTTGATTTACCCTACAAACAATAATATGAAACCACTTAATAACGGGAAATAGGCAGTAACTTATCAAAAGGCATCAACCCTTTCACACAAAATTGGCTGTGTCCAAAACTATAGGGGGACTGACATATCAGTGGCGTAGCCAGTGGTGGGGTGGGGGGTGGCGTTGGGGTGGGGTGGGGCAGGGAAAAAGTCAGTCGGCACATTACTGTCAATTGGTAAATTGAGACTGCAGGGAAAAAGAGGTGAAAGAGGAAAATGAAAGGAAGAAAAAGAAAGAAAAGAAGAGAAGACAGAGAGGTGGGGAAGGCTAGTGAGGGTAGTGCCAGTGTTTGCAGTATTTAAGTGAGAAAGAGTAAAGCACATTAACTTGGACTAGTTGGCAAATAAGTTAAAGTTGATGTGTGATGCTGCATGGGCCGAAGCAGACTGCTCAGTCATCATATTTTCTCAGTTATCCTTGCATATGTTATTGTCACAAAATTTAGCCAACTGGAAATGCTCTTCAGGCCCACACTTGGTCGGCAAAATCACTAAAATATTTCATCTAAACCAAAAAATGCAAACTGTGCCAACCTTTGTGAGTTAAAACTAGTTTAATTTTAACGAAAAGTCTATCCTATTATAGGCAGTTGCCTGGGTTTATCATAAAAAAGGTTACACATGGGAAGCAAATTAGGCGGCTATCTAGTTCCTCAGTGGTACTTTGGCGTATATATTTTTCAAAATGTTCCAAAATTTGCGCCAAATGGGCGTAATTTTTTAAACACAGTAAATTCAGCTCGGACAATTTGGTATCTAAATAGTGCAAATTTTTGCAGGAAAATTGGTATTTTGTATGCTTTTGATTCAAAATTGTGTATATGTTTGTTATAAAATTGGATAGATTGAGCCCATATTTATTGGTCGAGCTATGACTTGCAAAAATATTGGTCGAGACGAAATCATAATTATGCTCAGGATCTAAGTTTTTCCACACCCTTCAAAGCATAATAATGGCAAAAATTGGCCCTCTTTTCCTTGAATTTAGTACAGGTCAGTTGGCACATCGTGGCTTTTGTAGTCGGTAAATTTGTAACTTGACTTTTTGTGGACCCCCCTGATTGAAATTCCTGGCTACGCCACTGTGACATATCCCGGCGAATAGGTTATATTATATATATAAAAGATTTGTAGATACAACCTTTTATCATTGGCGTGGATAGGGATTGAAGTGAAATTGCATGTTTACTGGAGGTGTCTGCTATGCTTTTGCGTTTTACTTTGTATGACGGACTTTAATACCATTGCAAACCAGGGAAACAGATGGCGTATCTTCAGCGCAATGTTGATCTGCCAAACCCAACGGAGAATGAGGGCAATCTAAAATGTTATCCTCGTTGCCGGTACAAGTTACAGTTTTCAACCACGTTCTCCAAGGTTTCATTCTTTCCCGAGTAAATATACCTTGATGGACAGCGTAAGAAATACCGTCGGGAAATCCTAATTGGCGACATGACACCAACGTGTTCTGTTGATCCCAGTCGTGGTCACAGATACGACCAGCTTGTCCGTTAAAATGTACCTATAAGATTCCTTCAGATGGTGTCGATCCTCCGATAAGTCGAATTAGGGGTGGGCAAATGAAACCTTTTTTGGGAAATTTAACTTCAAACAAGTGGATTCTATGGCCATTTTGGCTGCTGAATACAAATATGATAAGTTCTTTTGTTTCAAATTACATCTGAATTTGGTTCCAAGCGATTTTTCAAAATGGCCGCCAAAATCACTCAAAAATGGGATTTTCGTATGTAAACCGTTAATATCTGAGCAAATATGGCTTGTAATATGTCTAAATATATGTTTTCATGGTCACTGAGTACAAAAATAGACAAACCATACCTGTTGGGTCATTAGTAATGTTGATTTTGGGTAATTTCGGGTAAAAAAACAGCATTTTTGGTCATTTATGTGTAAATTTGGTCTCCAAATTACTATTTTGTGACCTAAAAATATACAACTATTGCTAAATATGTCTTAACATTAATTCTTATGGTCACTTAGTCCAGAAGTATGTATATATCATGCATATTAAGTCATATGTAATATCAA
The DNA here is from genome assembly GCA_000969725.1 of Ophiothrix spiculata. Lineage (NCBI taxonomy): Eukaryota > Metazoa > Echinodermata > Ophiuroidea > Amphilepidida > Ophiotrichidae > Ophiothrix > Ophiothrix spiculata. The sequence goes on from JXSR01S012754.1 coordinate 18,056, forward strand.
CTTTAAGTCATTTTGAATGAAAAACTGCATTTTTGGGGTTAAAAGTGAGTCTTAGAATTATGTATCTACTCATCCAATTCAATTGCCATTCGCAATTTTAGAAACATTGATGCAATTTTCGGCTTGCAATTTGCTATTTATTTTTTTCTAGCCCCTGTATTCAAAAATATTTAAAACAGTAGTGGAATTGTTGGAAAAATACTA
>JXSR01S012755.1:15033-30638 GCA_000969725.1 Ophiothrix spiculata
GATATATTATCTCCAATTTAAATAAACTTCTTTTTTCAATCTTGGGGTGTCCAATTTTGAAACGGGCCAAGTAATCCATCTGGTCCATATCTTAAAAAGAGATTTAATACACTCTAAAATCAAGAGTAAATGGTCACTCTTTCTTGGAATGAATTTTGTTTCACTCAAAAAGAGTGACATTTCACTCTTTTTGAGTGAAATTGAATAGAAATGTAACTCTAAATGGGTGGTGTCAGTGAAAAAAAAATGATCTTTTTTTAAAAAGAATGGCAATTTTACACTCTTTTCATTTTAGAGTGTAGTTAGACCAGTGTATAAAGTTAGACAAATTGGTTTAATTTGTTTCACAAATAAATGTGTATTCATCAACAAAACAATGTCATATTTTGTGTTGTTGGTAGGATTTTTGGTTGAATATTCAATATTTCAAAGCAGTTACAGTTCAAAAATCCTTTTATGACAGTAGTAATTTTGACTTAGACCCGGACTAACTTTAAACCCGGTCTAAATCTTAAACGTCTTTATGCATATGGGCTATAAGTTTCTGTCTTACAGAAAATACAAAGTGATGATAATCACTGCTTTTTTCCATTCAAACTTTAAATGCTAAAAATAAATCAACTATTAGTCACTTTATTAATGAGCAGTCTATTTATTCAACAAATATATGGCATATGACTCACGATCAATACAAAAATCTTTTTACAGTGTACATGTTTACAAAAAATAATACAATGCAAGAATATAATGGCTGGCTAAAATGACCACATAGTACCTGCAGAGTTCCTCTGTTGTAGCTTTCTAGTGCACTACATTCAGGCACCATAGATTTAGAGCAGAGATACTAGACTCGCCACTAGTTTTCTGCCAGCGCAGCATGGAAACCAAGTTGGGGATATTTGGGTTTTTATCAATGACGAATCTTGTCAAAATGCACAGATATTGAAAACACACACACAATTTGCATAATATTTTGTTCATGCAAAGTAGTATTTATACACGCAAACCAAATTGCTGTGTTCAAAGTTGATTTTTGAAGTAAAAGAATGGACCTCAATACCCCAAATTTGAGCCCCATGCCTGATGATGAAACTACACTTGGCAGTATGTGAAGTCTTGTATCGCCCCTCTATAACGATGTTTCATCAATAACAACGAAGCACCTTTGAAGTTACTAAGGAGCTCTAAGGGTATTATGGTGCAAGGACACCCTGCCATAGGAATCTTGTTGTGCACACAAAGGTTAACTACTATTGTGCACATAAAGGTTAACAGATTAGCATGTGATGTCCAGCATATGTTCCCGTAAGGCTAAGAGGGGCTATATTAGTCTCAGGCAGGACACATGGTGTCTCAAATTGGCCAAAAAAAAGCTGAAATATGGGATTTTTTTTTTTGGGGGGGGGGATATGGAGGGGAGAACAGCCCCAACAGCAACGACCTGGACATACCAGTGATGTAAACTACATGTGTAAATACAAAAATAAAACTTGATTTTCTTTTTTCAGGGTTAGGGTAATACAAAACATAATTTCAAAGTATTGGTATAAAAGATACAACATCAGGTATCTATATCAATATCAACTATCTCAAAATACAAGAATCTAAAAGTAACTTGATCATGTGATATACAGTGGAACCTCGTTAACACAAAATCTGTTAACACAAAAATCCTGATAACACAAAATGTTTGTTGGGTCCCAAGTATTGATTTCTTCTGTGAAATCAGTTGGATAACACAAAATCCTGATAACCCAAACTGAGTTTCCACTGTAACTTGCACAGTAGTGTCAACATACTTACCCTATTTACAAATAAAACAATTGTTTGTTACTTTTTTTCTTGATAAATTGTGATCATGATTATATTTTGGGAGTATGCCATTTAATATGTCCGTCCCTACTAACAAAACAACATTTGTTTTATGTACTTTAGCAAACAAAACAATTGTTTGTTACTTTTTTGTTGATAAATTGTGATCATGATTATGGGAGTATGCCATTTAATATGTCCCTACTAACAAAACAACATTTGTTTTATGTACTTTAGTGTGTAATATCAATTTGTTCTATCTATTTTACTATTTCACTAATTAATAAGCAAAATGAACTGAGATTGATTAATTGCAGGCTATGTATAATAGTGGTACGGAAATAAAAAAAATATGGTACACACATCATTTATATACAATTCATAATTTACAGTCATGTCAATTACATGCAGTATTATGTTTTTTTTTTTTTTTTTTTTTGGGGGGGGGTCAATCAGTACTGATATCAGTCATAATTGTAGAGGTCAAGAAATCCTTACTAATAAGAAGTGTTGATTCGATAATGTTACCACAAAGTATGGGATAGACTTCGAGCAAAAGCGACCGCAACTGGTTCTCAAGGGAAGAAGACTATTTTTCAAGCCATAAAGAGTCGGAGAAATGAAATAGACCTATAGTCCTACATTATATTAGTCTCTCATATCTTATTGCATTTTAATCAGGCCAAGGTAAAGAAGGTCTACAACTTATAGGAAGATGCAAACACAAAGTATGGGGTCAACTATCTGTAAACAGTTCTCAAGAGAAAAAGACTGAATTTTTCAAGTTCATGAAAGGTGTTAGGAATGATATATAGTCTTATTACTAGCCTCTTACAAGGGCAAGTTAAAGGAGGCCTATATCTTACAGTAACTTTGACTGTAGAGTTTGTGATGTCATCACTAATTAGTATAATAGATTAATGTAGACTAAAATTACATAATCCTATATCATTATGGCCTTTAGCAACTTATCCAAGGTAAAATAAAAACTTTTTCTTACAAAACGTTGCTAAGAGTTGGTGATGTTACTTTTTTTTTTCAAGTTCATTAAGGGCTGAAGAAATGATATACTCCTATATCATATTGGTTTCTTGCCAAGGTCAAAGTAAAGAAGGCCTAAATCTCACCAAGAGGTTTTATTGTAGAGTTCATGATATTAAAAAAAAGTATAGGGTGAAATTAGGGCAACATCTATACTCACAAATGGTTCTGAAGTGAGGAAACATTTTTTTTGTTTCTTCAAAGTCCATAAAAGGTCTGAAGAAATGATATAGTCCTATATCACATTGGTTTTTTGTCAAGGATAAGGCCGACCTAAATCTCACCAAGAAGTTCTATTGTAGAGTTCATGATGTCACCACAAAGTATAGGGTGAACTTAGGGCAACATCTATCAAATTTGGTTCTGAAGGGAAGAAATATTATTTTTCAAGTTCATGAAAGTGGTGAAATGGTAAAGTCCTCTTTATCCTGTTGGCTTTTTACAGGGCCAAGGTTATAAAGAAGGTCTAAATCTCACCAAAAAGTTCTATTGTAGAGTTCATGTCACCACAAAGTATAGGGTGAACTTAGGGCAACACCTGTCACACATGGTTCTGAAGTGAAGAAACATTATTTTCATTCAAAAAAGTTCATGAAAGAGGGTGAACTTAGGGCAATACCTATCGCAAATGGTTTAAGGAAACATTTTTTTGTTTCTTGAAGTTCATTAAAATGATGAAGAAATAATTTAGTCCTATATCATATAGGCAGGAGCGGACATCCGGGCGTTTTGTTTACATCCGGGACGTTTGTCCAAATAGCGCGGTGAAAACATTTGCCGACTTCCCATTCAAAACAATGGAGAAAATCCCGGCTCACGGAAACTTCGATTGATTTTAGCAAATTGTCAAAATATTTCGATTCCAAAATCATATGAGATGTGTGGTATTCAAGTCTTAACAAAATGACAAACAGCTCATCATTTCACAGATTTTCGTTTGGTTAAAAAAGAAAGAAAATGATGGGATCACTGGCTGAAGTACGGATTGTTTTCACCGCGCTCGAAGTGCAACACGAGCTATTTTTAGACCACTGTGCTGCGTAACCGCTGCGTATGACGTAGGTCCGCTCCTGCCTATTGGCTTCTTATAGGTAAAGAAGGCCTAAACCTCACCAAGAAGTGCTATTGTAGAGTTCATGATGTTACCACAAAGTATGGGGTGAACTTATGGCAACATCTATGGCAAATTATTCTAAAGGGAAGAAACATCATTTTTCAAGTTCATGAAAGGGGCGAAGAAATGGTAAAGTCCATTACCTCATAATGGCTTTTTTGTCAAGGCTAAGTTAAAGAAGGCCTATACCTCACAATAGGCTTAATCATATAGGTTTATGATGTTACCACAAAGTATTGAAAAAAAACCAGCATCTTCAAAATGGTTCTCATGAAAGGCCGACTTCCCTGTTATTTTAAATCGCACAGCTGTGCCCTTAAACGTGCTATAATATCAAATCTTCAATCTGTAATATGGCTTACAGTTATACCCTTTGGAAAGAAAAGCTTAATATTTTTCAACCAGAGTATTATTTGGGATACGTTTTTGTAAGTATGGCAAACAGACCTAGGGTGAAGTGACCAATTTCAAGAAGCATTCTTTATGTAAACTGAAAAGAGCAGGGGCGTAACCAGGGGGAGCTTGCCCCCCCGGACCCAAAAAAATCGGGAAGGAGAGCAAAAAAAATGGGAAGTGAAGAAAGGGAGGAAGAAGAAGAAAAGGGGGAAAGAAGAGGGAAAAGGAGAAGGAAAAGAGAAAAGGAAGGAAAAGAAAAGGGAAAAGGAGAAGGAAAAGAGAAAAGGAAGGAAAAGAAAAGGGAAAGGAGAAAAGAAAAATGAAAGAAACCATTATTTCATCCAAAAATAGGCGTTTTTTTAGCTATAATAAACAAATTTGTCCAAATATTTTTGCGCGGAAAGCGCCATCACTGCCTCAAAGCCAGTAAAAAAATCGGGAAGCCTCTTGAGTCTTGCCCCCCCGGACGGTCAAAGCTGGTTACGTCCCTGGAAAGGAGTGTGAATTCATGACATTGACATTAATATACTATATATTAAATTTAGGTCAAACATGCGCTACAAAAATGAATAAAAAAGACCATTACATTTTATATTTATTACTTGTGTGTGCATTTAGTCTTTGTCAAAGACGCTTCGAAATGCCAAACTCCGGAGGCGCGAGTTAGCAGGCGCTTGCCATCTGCGAGCGCTGAGTGAAGCAAATCTTGAGGCTGATCCATACAGAGGGCAGTATAACCAAAACAAAATAAATAAATAAAAGTAAAATCAAATGTACTGTTATAAAAGACTAGTGTGCATTAAAATCTTTGCCACAATCTAGTGGTTGAGATGAAATTTGCACCTTTATGAGTTTTTATGATGAAAGGCATTGCTGGAAAATGGAAAGATGAACAATTTTGAAAACAGCATAGGGTGTGTCAAAATGTATAGTAGACATATTATGACACTTGGGGATTATGGACATGAAAGCCATACTGTTTTGATTTTAAAGGGTTCATAAGGTAAATAGCACCTTTTTTAAAGGGGCTCTGAAATTTGATCAATGGCAGAGCAGGTGATATCCATCTAACAAAAAAACAACAACATGATTTATTTACATTTAGTTTATACATGATGAGATCCATTAGGAACATTCATTATCCAAGTTTTTATCATACATATATACAAATAACTAGAGGATTTCATGAAATCAAAGAGCTTCAACTTAAATAAACAAGCTGCACTGAAGGTCGACACGTTATTCTGAAACTCTAAATTTCGAGTCCTGATGATGTCGAAGTTCAATATGTACATGAAATTTCCTTCACAAGAAAATAACTGTTCATTGTCTTGAAGAAATTCACACCTGACTAAGGAAGTTGATCCTGGCCAGAATGTTTTAAAAGTGGGCTAATCAAGGTCTTCTGTATTCCAGGAGTAGAAGTTGATGCTGAATCATGCGGGCAAGAACAATTTAAGTGGGAGCTTACTTTGGCCCCCCCCCCCCCCCCCCCCCCCCCCCCCCCCCCCCCGTACTCAAAAGATTTTGATAGGAATGTGCCTCCTGCGATATCAAATGTAGGGTCTTGTGGAATTGAACTTTGGACAAAAATAGGGTCTAAGCAAGTCGCAACTGATTTTTTCCGAATTGAGGTCTTGGGAACTATTTTTTCCCAATGACTATTGGAGCTGAGAATTGCTCGAAATTAGGTTGAAAACTTTTTAACACATCTTAAGTCATTTTCTTTGAAAATAGGGGTCTTATCTTCGGAACAATTAACTGAAGTAATTTTGAAATAGACATCTTGGGAGCCGAATGGGAGGCAAGAAAGGGGGGTACGAAGCGGCACATACCTGTACCTTCCATCAATCAATGTAAATGACCCCTCAGCTTTTGGCCACACTGGTAGTCTGAGAGGGAGGCATATTGTGCTGTAATTCACATCTACTTATTTACTGTCAGTCTCATAAAGCTATACTGCTACCCTAACTGCATTTGGCAACAATACCACTTAAAGGAATGGATGGGGTGGGGGTAACCTCAATACAGCAGATAAGTAACAGCCCATTACTACCATAAAGTTATATCGCCACCCCAACTGCAAGTGGCAGCTATGCCACTTAGGAAAGGATGAGGAGCGACGTCAATGAGGGCAGTAACAGCCCGTTACTCCCATAAAGTTATATCGCCACCCCAACTGCAAGTGGCAGCTATGCCACTTAGGAAAGGATGAGGGGCGACGTCAATGAGGGCAGTTTCATAACAGGGGATGGTTTTGACTAGGCTTCTTTTATGGACAAATTCTTTAAAGTTGTAGTTGTAGACGTACATGTTGCCATCTGCGCTGCCGCTGAGAAGGTAATCACCACTTGGGCAAAAATTGCAACCGATGGGGTAACCTTTGACCTGAAAGAGAAATGAAATAAAATTTGTAAACAAACATATATGTATGCTTCATACATTGAAAAAAATTTGTACTTGTTAAATTACAACTTCAAGTATGCCTTTTATCATTTTGGACCAACATTAGTACATTCATGTAGTGGTAAAGTCTGCGATTCAGAATATTGACATAAGTATGTCAGGAACTTAATATCTTAATTTAAATGCTTGGCCTTACACGTCAGGGACTAATCAACTTTAGGAGTAATGAATTTGTGGTGCTAAGGTTCAAGTTTTGTTAATTTAGACTCAAAAATGGAATGTGGACTCAACTATAAGTGTCATGAACAAGCTGTATCAATGATAGGACTTGAATTTACAGCAGCGACTCAAATTTACAATGTTGTACTCATCAATTGTCAAAAAAAAAAAAAAAAATACAACAATTTTGGACTTGAACTCAAGGAAGTTGGAATGTGGGTTTCAAGAGGTCGGGATGGACTAGAACATATCATATTAACCCTTACCCACCTACGTACTACAAAGTACTACAGTAAGAAATCAAGAATTCGCCTAAGTCCGAATACGTCACAGACGGCGGATATAAATGAGGCCACGCTCGGTGGCTTGGCATAGCTGGACATTGGAGCGGGGGTCAGGGGTTCGAATCCCAGGGGGAACCGGAAATTTTTTCATGACGTATTCGGACTTAGACTGTATTTAAGCTTGCGAGAGTAAGAGTAATTTGAGTTTAAAGGTTTTGATGTTCAAGTCACACATTTCTGCTTTTGGGACTTTTGTTGTATCTTGATTATTTGGTGGGAGTACAATATTTGTAATATGCTTTAATATCTCATTTTAGTTAACATGAGTTTTACATGAGTTTATTTTATCTTCAATATCATCAGGAGCTTAAAACTTGTAGAATACATTTCAAACAACCCCTCTAGATAAAGTAATGAAATGATTACAATGAAATGATCCAATATAATTATATTGGATCATTTCATTGTAATCATTTCATTACTTTATCTTTATTTTTCCATGTTTTTAATGCAATGAGCAGTGGCATCAAGTGGTACAGGGATATGATTTTTTTTTGAAACAATTAATCCTGGCTGTTATGAAAACACCTGAAAAAAAGCATAAACTGGTCTAAAATGCCCCATGTAGAGCTGAAAACAAATAAAATTGTGGAAACTTTGAACAAAAGTCCTGAAATCTATGCAAAAAAATTCAGAAATCAGAAAAAATCCCGATAAATCACACACCTACAAGTAGCAGGCCAATCATGCATCATGATATATTAAGTAGACCACTTATTATATTTGCCGAAATATATGATAAATAACTGTATGTTTTATTGTAAATATTATTTATTTGTTAAATTATTTGATTTTTACTTTGTATATATCTTTTAGTTTTGCAAATATTTCATCCAGGGCCTCCTAGAATAGCAGTGCTTTGTCACTGAAGGAGCTACCCTGAATAAAGAAAGCTTAAATAAAAATAAATAAAAACATTACATAAGGGAAAATGGGTGAGGAAAAGGAAGGAAGGGAACAATAATGGAGAAAAGGGAGAGGGAAGACAGAGAATGGAATATTACATCTTTTTTCGTAGGTAAAGTGTAAGCAGTTCCTGAAGTCTGCACTGCGATGCTCCATGGATGAGAAGTCCTCGCTAACAAAATGCAAGACAACTTATCAAGAAGTCCGCCAAATTGTTTTCCAGGATAAATTTTTGATTGTGTAATATTCTTGCTATTGTATTATTATGACATAATTCAGGAATATTCAGCCTTCAGCTGTATTTCAGGGTTTTTGTGTGGGGGGGGGTACCATTTTTTGAATTCAGCGACAGTGTGTATTCATTTAAGGCATGACACTGCTACATCATGCAGGGAGTGTTTTAATCAGTGAACAGGCTATGTCAATAATAGATGCTACTAAACAAATATCTGAACTTGCTCCGATCTTTTATTTTGAGCTGACTTTTGACCCTGCTTAATCAATTTTAAACCCAGCAGATTTCTTAATTTTTCCATTTCTTGATCCTTGAAAATGAGTGGTGAAAAATAATTTTTCACCAAATTCTAACCAGGGACCTCCCACTTTCTAAACCTGTCCAGGCTGTGATTTCAGCTTCAATTGCACAATCGACGATTTATATTAATTGAATTAATTAGCACATTTTCAACATTTTCTGGAGTGAGATTTAAGGATCAGTTACGGTTATACTGGCTGTTGCCATTTTATGATTTGTAAAAGTTTCTAGAAAACCTTTATTGTAATTAGTGGGGGTTATACTCGGGTTTTCTGCTTGCGCCAATTCAAAAAATTTTGATGAAACTGCTGCCCAAAAATTACTAGCTGACGGTGAAAATTGACTAAAGTAAATAAGCTGAAAAACATTTTCAAAATCCCTCTTGCACCATTTTTTCAAGCATCTGCACCAATGGCGTGCCATATAGCGTTAGCAAGAAAACTGGTTATACTAGCTGTTGCCATTTAACATTTTTTTAGGTGTGTCTAGAGAATATTTGATGAGGCTTCACCAATAGAACTATGAATATGATGAGGCCAATGGTTAAACTGAAGTCAGGCATGTAGCAAGGATTTTTATTGGGAGGGTGCAGACGTGGGTGCGGAACCACAAAAGTGGACCAAAATTAGACCTAACCCCCTTACCCTTCAGGAAAAAAATGTTTGCCACTTTGCAGCAAAAAGTGGGTCTTTTGGTATATTGTGTCAAATTGGGAGGGTGTGCTTCAAACCCCCGCACCCGGTTATAGCTATTTGACACACTGCAGGAAGGCTGAACCAACATTGGCAGGCAGCCTATAGCCACCCAGACCTATCGACGGTTTATGCGGTATCGCCTGCCGCAGCCGCCCGGTCGGCTCAACTTTACCGCGACGGGTGCTTTTTTAAACCATGGATGTCAGTAATGCCCCCCTTCCCAACCCCCAACCCTCTAGCTACGCCACTGCCTTGTCACTTGAATGTGAAACTTCTCTACCTTAAAGTCAGTGGCTTTTGAAATGGTTCTTCTGGTCACAGTCACCTGTAGAACCATTTCATGAGCCACTGACCAAGACTTATTTATGTAAAATGGCAGCTATTGCAGATTCAACTTTCTTGCACTCACATGACAAACTCTGACCACAGATCATTAACTATAGGTTAATGAGCCATCTGCTTATCTTTAAGTTCTATAACATTTGAATGGTATTATATATTATTCAAATACTGGGCAACTTTCAATTCCTGGCTTAGTTCCTCCTATACTACTTCCTCCTGTTATCCCTACTTACCTTACCTAAATGATGTCTACACCTATACCTGGCTTTTCCCCAATTCCATGTCCTCATAATGAGTCATTAATTAAGGAGTGACAATAAGCTTACCTCATGACCCTCAAAGCGAATCCTTTTGTTCATAGCATATGGTCTGCTGGCGGAGAATTTGACAATGTAATCACCGTTGGATTGTGCAATGAACTCTGACATGCCTGGATGCAGCTTCAACGTCGGACAGGTGTACAACTCCTAGGAAAAAACAGTGCTGCTTTATTATACAAATATTTACCAACCATGAGAGAAATGGTGGAAAATATCTATCCTAGGTGACCAGATTTAGGTGTGCTGAAAATCGCACTCCTCAAGATCATTTTAGGTGTGTGATGGTGTGCTATCGCACTCGCATGCCTCAAAATACAAGGCCTGTATATACCAATGAAGTATCAAAACATGTATGGGGATAGTTTTGCATATATGGCAAGCATTTATGATATTTTAAAGTTGGAACATCGAAGAAATTGTAATTTTGAAAAAAAAGCAAATTTTAGCGCTAGGAAAGTAATGGAAGTTAATTAAGTTTCTGTTAAAACTTGTAATGCGCAAAAAATTGCAATGCGCAAAAAATGTTTGGTTCTTTGATGATTTAAAACATAAACGGAAATTTACAACCATTTTGATGCATCAATAATTAATTTAACTTTTTCTCAGCAAAAGCAGTCCCATCATATGTCATTGTGGAAGGATTTGAATGGCGTGAGGCAGATTAAAATTGGGTCCAAAAAGTGAGGGCACTCATTGATGGCCCCGTAGTAACTTGCTTTCATTTCTTTTATTGTCAATCTTGATCATTATTTCGATTTCTACATTAATAAATGATCAAATTCATGGAAAACGTACCAGTGATACTTAACACTTTATTTCTGTTGAGAGTTTAAGTAACTTCATAACAAAATCGGGAACGGTATCGGATCGGGCCGATTATTTGAAAATTGAATCGGGAATCAGCAATTACCGATTTAGGGTGGATCGGCCCAACCTTAGTAAAAGGCTTGGAATCAACTGCTGAAATCGTATATATTTATGTGTATCCGTATGGGAGCTGCATTACTGGTGTGCTCCATGTAAGTGCTAAGGTTTTCACATACTTTACCTGATAGATTTGATTAGACAAAACTGCTGAGCTACCAAAGTCCCATGCCATAATGGTTCTATTTGCACTATCTCTGCTGACTGTATCACAAGATGAAAGAAATTCAGTACCACCAGGAAGAAATTGAACATCCAATATCTGCCCCAAGCCTCTAGCTTCGTATTTTCGCACAACCTGAAAAACAGACAGGTACCAAAATAAAAGTCAACTTGTTAAAATTTGGTGCATTTTCCACCTAATCGGCAATGTTTAATACGTCGATCCTGGTTTTCTGCACCAGAAATCAATCTTTACTGAAATTTTAGCCCAAACACAGTTTTGCTTATAAAACTAATAATCTGTGCCATTCAATTCGTATACATAATTAGGCGGGCAATTTGAATGGCTGTTTGGGATGGGTGGTATTGCGTACCCATTCCACGCCTATTTTGGTGCTTGATGCATCATTATGCATGCTTTATCAGTGCATTGAGGGATAAAATTTCAATAAAGATTGATTTCCGGTTGGGAAACCCAGGATCGACGTATTCAACGAGTAACTGGAAATACATGTGTTCTTATTTCTGAATAAAAGATCTTGCAATTGGTAATCTAAATTGTATAATGGGTAGTGCTCTTATCAATTGTCGGAAGTATTGATTATCGATCAACATGTCGATACACAAAATGGTAGTATCGATACCATACGACATCCAAGGCTGAGGCAAAAAAAAAAGAAGAAAGTTAAGTAAATGATTTTTACTGTCGGCCCGTAGCCTAGAAATAGCGACCGCTAGATGTGGAAAGTATGTTTCAACTGAGGTGACTCGATCGTTTCCCCATGTATTTTAACATTAAAAGCATGATCAAATTGCGAATTTGTCGATGTTCATAACGTACCCATTTTTGTTTTAGTACTATGCATGATGCATGAATTTTTCGCTGTTAAGCTTGCACTTGTTACTGGTACTGCCGGTACATCAAACTGTGTGATGATCGCTAATGTTGTCGACATGTCAGATGTCTGTCTCTCGACATATCGATACGCAAAAAGCCTATCAATAACAGCACTAACACTGGGTCCATTTCAGAGGAGTGTCCCTGTTCATTCACATGCCTATACATTACGGGACCCTCCTTCAGCCAAATATATGCCACACTATAGGCAAACATCCTACGTAAATATAAATACTTATCGAATGTGTACTGTTATCACATTATTCATTATTTTTGATTTCTTTTTTTTTTAATTCCTTTCCTTTAGCCAGCTGAGGACATGTGTCCATACCTCACGCCCCTAGATTGTCACAATACTACAAAATGTGTTGTTATCCCAGCCTTCCCAATTTTCACCTCTTTGGCACCCTTTCTTCAGCCAGCCAGGGATAAATCACCTTTACATACCCATCCCCTTAAAATATTCTTCAGTAGAGCAAAACACCCTGCAGGCTAAACAAACATTTCTTAGACAGTGCAAACAAAAATCCAGAGTACAGGGCCCCATTGCTTGAAAACACAACCACAACCCTGAATCTGTTCTTTACAATGTGCTAGAAATGTTAGTTTGAACAATATCTATAAGGTCAAGTAACAAAAATAACCAGTTGATCATCCCCTCCCTCTCCAATTTTAGACGCCGCACCAATTTTTTTGTTATTTGTTATTTTTTTAAATCCCCTAAACAAAAAAAATCAACAAAACACTTTTTAATTGTTATTGACAAGTGGACAGGATCCTCATTGCACTTTAATAACCTAAAAAATACCATAATATCATCTTCAAAAATGTTATGGTGGCCATCTTTGACATAGCGACCATCTTGAAAAAAATAAAAAAATAACAAAAAATAAGGGTCTCCCTCACCAACTTTTCAGATAAGTCTGGACGATCAACTAGTTATTTTTGTTACTTGGCCTAAATAAGCTTAAATTATTATTATTATTATTATTATTTTATTATAATTAAAGCACTTATATAGCGCTCTACGTTAACACAGCGCTCATACTCATACAAATACTTACTGAATGTGTTCTGTTATCCCAACATGCGATTCCAGCATTGTAGGTCCCTGTGATAAACATATTAGGCATCTCTGGGTTGAACTTAATACATGTCACGAAGCTAGGGTGGTCGTAGATGCGCAATTCTTTACCTGTAAGCAAAGCAAAATAAAACTAAATATCACATTTAAATTTCCAGGCATCACTGTGCAATTTACACACAGTGGATATCGAAATCTATAGAACCATATGTAAATCTTTGAAAAGGTTCATCAGGATTTCACATTACAAATTCCTCTACAGTTCTGGTATAAAAATTCCAACTTCCTATTTTTAGTAGTGACGTTTCACTTCCTAGCAGGAAGCTTTCTCAAACTGTATTGGTAGCCAATGAGATTGTGACGATGTGACATCATCTTACATGTGACTTAGTTGGTAGGCCCCCTCGTCATCATTCATTAGCTCAGCACTGTTCCTGTTATTACCTTTCCTAAGATGATCACATCGTCAAGATCTCATTGGCTGCCAGGACAGTTTGAAAAATCTTCCTGGTAGGAAGTGAAACGTCACTACTAAAAATAGTAAGTTGGATTTTTTATACAAGAACTTTAGATCTAGAGGAATCTATAGAACCATTTTAACAAAAAAGGGTTAGTAACAATCAGCATGTGTGCACCTACTATAAATTAAAGAAACTGAGTGTAACTACACTGTGTCTGAAACGTTAGCTCATCTTTATGACAGCTAACCATTCCTCAAAGGACAACAAAATCATTACTCTCTTTAATATGCAGTATACGAGGCAAAATCAACCAAAAGGAAACAACATCATCAATGAAATTTTGTCAGAATAGTCACTTGTCCCTGTGAACAATATGATATGTACAAAAGGTTTCCAAAGCATTTTTAAGGAGCACTTTATAATTTTGATAAATTATCAGACACGTGCCTGGTTTTCCAAGTTCATGGTACAAGTATGACATAAAATTATTTTGATCTGTACTTGCAAGTTGTACAATAGAGTCCTGCTCAAAAGGTTTAAATCGAGGGTACCTGCTATATACTTGAAAAACAATGCATTTAATTATTTTACACCATAGAAATTATATAAGAAAATCTAAACTTAGTGCATCTTGTTGTCCCTCATGGTGCAGAATTATTGTACCTCTGATATATTTGGAGTTTGCCCCGACATCCAGGCAGATCGTGTGAATTTTCACTTGATACACATACAGGGGGTGCATTTTGATAGCTCTGATCAAATTATACCAATTTTCTCGCAAATCTGTTTCGAAGACTCTCGAAGTGTGCAGCGGTCACATCATCTATTACAAAATTGGTAAAAGGCACATCACATACCGATATATATTACCATATCAGTTTTATTTTAAACAAACATTTCATTAATATAAAAAGCACACTTTTATACTTTGCTTAAAATATTTGATGTGATGAGACTGATGAAATATGATCACTACTACAAATGGCCTTCTTACATAATTAAGTGATTTTATAGCACACTTTCCTACTTTAAACTATCAAGAGCACTGATAACTTAATTCTTAACAGTAATGCCTTATAGATCACTTAAAAATTCAAATGCTGGTTGAGATTTTTAAACTGTTGCCATTTAGAACTATATAGAGGGCAATGTTAAAATGACCATATAGCACTCCTGGGTACCAACTCCCCCCCCCCCCTCCTCCGAGTTATTTTTTGAAACATAACTACAAATAAATACCAAGGAGCAAAGTTACCCACAACTTGCACTATTACTCCTGGGAAGGGGGGGGGGCACTCAAGTATAACCCTTTTCCCCCTATAGATTCACACTCTAAATCAGGATTTTATCGATACTGCTTTCACACTAGGGTTTGAAAAAGTACCCTATTTCTTGAAAATTGTTCAAAAATTGCTGTTTTGATACCCTAAACGGTGTCACCTGATATACCCTTCCACAAAAAAAAAACCTAATTCACCTTTTTCTTGGTCACGCTATGCCTGCAACATTATATTCGAGTGGCCCCCGGGACTATTACGGTACTTACATGTAGGTATATCCACCAGTCTTGCCGTCTTGTCAAAGCCGCAGCTCACAATCTGTAAACCATCAAAGCCCCATACTGCATCCTTTATAGCACCTTCGTGAAAGTTCACCAACTTTGCCGCTGGGGTCTTATCCTTAAAACAGTCCCAAATCTTGAGAGTGTTATCCATGGATACCGACATCAACAGGTGGCTATACTGTGGCACACACCATCGTAAGTGACTTACTGGACCACCGTGCTTTGGCAGATGATGTTTCTGTTTTTGAGGAAAACGATACGTCGTAGGCGGTGGTTTTGAGAGGCCATTGATAATAGCTAATGGTTGTTTGTACATTGGTTCAGTTTGGATCAACTTTTCGGTGCTTTTATCCAGAGGTATATTTGGCATGCTCTGATCTGG
>JXSR01S012757.1:0-12015 GCA_000969725.1 Ophiothrix spiculata
TTGTGTAATGTTTCTTCATTGTATAATGCAATTCAGCCTCAAGGCTGCCATGTTATATGATCTAATAAATCTTAATCTGAAATCTAAATACCTTGATCACTTAAGTGTTAACATATGGCTTTTATTTAACTATTGCAGTTGTTTTGACTCACTCGGTATTTTGAATAAACATGCGTGCATGCAGGACTTATTTGATATAATTGTCATTACATGGCCATAGGTGTCAATATTGTATCTTGATTTTTATCTTGGGGTTTTAACACATTTTTCTTATGTTTTGGATGTTGGAACCTGAATAATATAATAGATTACACTTCAAAGATAATTTGTCTGATGAAATTTGAAAATTCGACCTTGAAAGTGATTTTTGACTATGCTCAGCTTCAATGGCCTGTATCTCGTAATATATATACTATACCGACCTTAAAGTACCTTTCGATATGACGGGTCACAAATTATCATTTAAAAAGAAAATATTACCTAGGCAATACAAAACAAGAACTGTCTTTAAAAAAGACAACGCCTCCGTATGAAATAAAAAACATATTATCGTCTTTGATGTCAATTGTATCTGCAGTTGTTTTACCGTGGCGGATAGAAACGGAGTAATGTTCGTAGGGTTACATTTGATAAAATATACTAGCATTAGAAAAATTTGGTGTGAAAAGACACTGCAAGAAAGTTGGGCGATTTGAGGGTGATTTCGCCCAACGTTGATGGAGTATACATCCCTACCAACGTTGGGCAAAACACAAATAACACTGTTGGGCACACATCCCTGTCCTAATGTTGGCAAACCTATTTGAGCGGAAAGGAGAGTCCATGTGCCATCGATACAAAATGTTGGCAAAAGTGTCTGATCTACGGTGTTTTTTTAGTTTGCCCAACAGTTGGTAGGGATGTATATTTGCCCAACTTTTTTGCAGTGTATACGATAATGTTTCTATATATTTAAAGTAATATTATAACGTGTTAAAAATGAAGCTCCACCTTTTACCCCTGACTTTTACCCTCAAAGTAAAGAGTATCTCTTTGTCAAAACAATAATCACAGTACTGTGCTACCAATTAATTTTATTCGGACTCAAATTATTTATTTCTTACAACTTATCTATTAAATTTCCAATCCAATATTTTGCAGATATTGATCTCTAAAACCCTATTCACTACTTCTTATGATAAAAATCAGTGTCATCTTGATTTTGATCAAAAAGTGATGATAGTTTAACGCTCCAGCCTAATACGATGTTTCACTCTGAAAAGGGGGACAGAACACTTTTTAAAAAACTGGTGAAAATAGATAGCAAAATATAAAGAACATCATAAGAATTTCAAGCAGGTTTTCTTTTGATCGCCTTGATCAATTTCAACAAAGATTCGTGTCATTTTAAAAATTAGCAAACGCTGTAACAGATGAAATGATAAAAATCTAAATTAATAACAACTACAAAGCCCCCTTTCGGTGTATGCCATCACATATACTAGTAAGTATTCAGTTTGAATCACTCAAACAAACACTAAATAAAAAGGGTACTCTCCAAATGTAAAAAGAGTGAAAAAAAGGCGTGAATGACAATTCACTCGAAAAAGAGTGAAAACCACTCAAAAACAGATTATTGTTCTATAATATTACAGTACATACAAGTCGCAAAATTTACTCAAATGAAATTATAATATCAAATGATGTTTTTGACGTACTAAAATAAACTAAAAGTGTTTCATAATAATTATAAACTAATAAACATGTATGTTTCATCTGGGAATTGATTTGGTCTGATCTTATTTAAAAAAAACTAAATAAAAAAGTATTAAATAAAAGAATTGTACGTTTGCTGTGATGGAAAAATATAACTGATCTTAACTGAACTGAATTAATAATGATTCTGTTTAGTTAAAACAATAGACGAGTTTGTTTTCATTACCGGTTGATGAAATATTTACAATATTGACGTAAATCCTTGTTATAAGATTAATCGTTATCGTATTGGAGACAAAACATGTTTTGCTAACCTAAATAGACAACTACAATTTTTGAGTTACTTATAGAATGCTTTTAGACTAGTATATTTTAGCTGCTTATCTATCTTTGGCTATTCATAAAATCTACATTCATAACGATAAAATTGGTGTCTGCAACAATTAGTCATGAGAAAAAATAGCAGACACATAAAAAAATCTATTCGTGCTTTTGATTTATTTTTTCAACTCTGATATAATGTTGCACCACTTAGCTAGAAACTCTAAGGTATGTGTCAAATAGAAGTGTATCTACTATTTGAATAGATAAAGACGAGCAAAATTAGTCGTGCTTTGATTTATTGTATCAACTCTGATACTATTATATAAAAGCATTGATGTTGCACCATTTAACTAAACACTTTAATGTATGTGTCAATAAGCAGTGTATCTTCAAATAGTTACTCTTTGAATAGATAAAGCGGGAGAAAAAGACGAGAAAAGGGCGTTGGCCTGAAGATACGCGCCTGTAAAGCTTGAATTAACGGCTTCTTCTGATTGGTTTTATATTTAATAGCATAAAACACTTTGTTCTCATGCCTTGGATCACAATCACATTAAGGCAAGAGAATTAGAGTACACAACCAGACTAAGAAGGTTTACGTCAGCAACGAAGTTTCTTTACAATAGTTGAATTTTAAAATTGATATGCGCTACAGGCAAAATTTATAAATATCTTGGTTTGTTCACTTTGTAATATATATTGTTTCCGTTACTTTTAATAAATTAGTTTTGAAGCTTTCAAAGAACGAAACTTATCTTAGAACGATATCGAAATGTATGAAATTTATGAACTACTACATGTTAACAGTAATTTAAATCCGTGGATAATATTTTGTTTCTTTTAGGCATATTTTTCTTGTCAGAAACTAAGTACATAGCAAGCACATAATTAAAGATGTATCATCCTTCACAGGTAAAAAAATGCATTGATACTCATTGTACCATAAAGCTGAAAATACAAATCGATTTGAACAGCTGGAATATTACACATGTACCTACTGGGCAAGAAACGTTACTCTAATTGCTCCGTGGTTCGGATAGTCACGTTAAGCCGTTGGTCCTCTGTGCGAATGCTCCTTCTTGTGGCGCTACATCTGACATCAGGTGAGTCTATTATACGTTTGTTATCCTTTATTACTGATCCGCATTTAATTGTATTGCTTTGGTGTTGCAAAAAATTACACTGCAGCAGTGGCGCAGTGTTCTAATAAACAAAATAAGAAATGCGTTATATTTAAGACATAAATTTAATCACTGACTCTGACAGAAGTTATGCTATATATGTCATAATTAAAATCGAGTACGGTTCATGGGCCTGGTATTTCGAATTTAACAAAGTCTTAAAGCCATACTAAAAGTGTTTAAAATGAAGCGCCCCCTGTCACCCATGACTTTTGATTTTTTAGCTTACTGGGTTTGTTTTTGGTAGATAGTAATACCTTCCAAATGATTTTGCTTAAATATGCTTACTTTTTCTTTTATGGCCATTTGTTGAATTAAATTCGGGATCCCGAATTTATTAAACATGTTTTAGTATAGGAAAGCATGCATGAGCATTTTATCCATTTTTCAATGGCAAAACAATTTTTTTTAAAAATACTCTTGAAAACGCTTTCAGATACGCCCATTCCTTCATTTTATGCTGTTTTTACTATAAACCATTTTTGAGCAAAATCTTTAGTATTGCTTTAATCATAGACGTAATGACAACACGTATACCAGCAAGAAACAAAAGAAATGTAAATGAAGTATGTTTTTTTTACTTTGATGTGATAGTCATCATACTTGAGTGTTTATCTCATTTATATACATTTCTTTTCGTTTGTTTCTTGCTGGTATTTGTGTCGTGCCTGTTATCAATTTTGTCATTACATATCTGATTAAGCCTTTGCTAAAGTCGAAATATCAGGCCCCTTAACCATAGTCTATTTACTACACAAGCTTTTTTGTGGATAAGCAGTTTCTAACAGCTTTTAATTGTATTTATAATTAAAACCACATACATTGAATAACACATGTTTCACCATATAATTGAACGAAACATATAAAACTAAAGATAAGTGCCAAAATTACATGGGTCCATGACATAATTTGGGAACTAAATCAGATGACACTAAATGTTCCGGTAGTTTACTTAATGTGGAATTAATTTCTATATATATATATGCATTTTGTTTGTAGTTTTACAAAGTTAAGTTAAGTTAAAGTTAACAAAGTTAAGTAAGTTAAAGTTAACTCCTAGTAGTCTTTAGCGTTTGAATACATTAGGATATATGAAGAATGTAGTAGTAGTTTAATGGAACCAAGCCATATTTCAAAAAGTTGCTTTCATAAAGTTTACTAGTACACAAAAATCTGTGTCTGTTTCCAAAAGGGCCTAAATCCAATACAATTTGTTTCAAAAAGGTCCTAAATCTATTTTAGGGTGTAAACAAACCTCTTAATAAAAATAAGCAATAAAGTTTCGATTTCAATAAATGATGTCACTGTAGTGAGAGGACCTATCCCTAATTTTTGAAGCAGTAAAAACTCAAAAATAAATTAAACATGACAAGAAATTATCCGTTTAATGATTTTCAGATTGATTTAGGCCCTTTTTGGAAATAAACTCTAAATAAAGAAAACATCCCCAAAAAGAACAAAAATCAACTTTGTAAAAATTTACATGTAGTTATTGGTGCCATAATGTAGTACTATTATAGTAGTAATGTCATGACATGAAACCAAACTAGTTTTCCTAGAACTTACTTTAATTTAGCTTGCCAGTGCACAAAAATCTCAGGTTATTACCAAAAGGGCCTTAATCCATAGTTTATTTCCAAAAGGTCCTAAATCCACTTCATAGTGAAAATATTGCACCCCCTAAGGTTTTTTCCCGCTGCATAAAAACGCAAAAGCAACCGACCCCAATAATTTGGGTAATCTCTTTCACATCCTTTGCGGTCATTTTGATGAAAAATTAGGGGGGGGGGGGTACCACCTAAGGTGGGGTTAATAGGGTAGGCCGTCAAAGTCGGGGTGTAGGAGTGGTTGGTGAAGCCCCGGAAAAATTTGAGTCGACATTTTGAAAAATATATGCATGCTGAAACATGCAGGGTATGTTTGAATTATTATTTCCCTTCTTTATTAGCAAAAACCCGATGAAAATCGGTCATTTAGAAATTTTGTAGCGATTTTTTGAAAATGTGGCCATTTTTGCCAAAATCCTTATTTTCCGGTCCGAACGAGCTTTATGACGTCATAATTACGTAACGCTCTGACCGATTTTTGTGATCTTGGTATCATTGGATAGGAGAGGACCATACCTATCTATTGATAGCAAAATCAAGTTCATAGGGGGTTCTAAATAACAACCCCCCCCCCCTTGGGTAGACGTGTTATAAGAAAAATAGCCTGGGTAGACGAGGGTTAATGCAGTAAAAACTTGAAAATGATTTTACCATAACAAGGAATAGGTTTTTGATGATTTTGTCAGAACTATGAAAAGTGGATGTAGGCCCTTTTGGAAACAAACTCTTCATTTATATAACATAACCTAGCAAACAAAATTTATAACGCGCCGAATGTACTGGAACCTTTGCAGCTATTGAAAATGCAACAAAATGTATCAATGCCTTTAATAAGCATCTCATAAAAAATTGTGTGTTAATTGAACAAGCATACTCATATACCTGAAAACGTACACGATATTCAAAAATAAGACAGAATGATTGTTTTGTATTGATTTAATCAACCTTTGAATGTGGGCTTGAATCCTGTCATAATCGTTTTTGATAAATGTCTCTCTTGTTTTGCGAAGCTTGTTGATTGCAATGCAATACATTTCAAAGCAGGGAGCGGGGCAGCGGGCAACTCAAAACACTAACTGTGAGCTCCATGCACTTTGCTGACGTCAGAGGATGACCCGTCGGGAAAAAAGGTAGTAATTATCGAAATATTGATGCCTAGTTATCGCAATACAAATCGCAGGCAAGTATGAAGAGCCGATATTAGGTTCCTTTCGTACATCATCTCGTATGTTTTTCCTCTTCTTATTTTTTACTTTTCATGGGCAAAATATATAGTTAAAATTTCATCAATCCGAGTTTTTATTTGTTTTCTACAAGAACTGGACCATCAAACGATGTTAAATCTTCTAAAACAAAAATGATGTACGGGTTGAAGTTCGTTTGCTTCAATCGTTTATTCTCATAGGTAAAAAAACATTTTCACAAGAATAATAGGTGAAAAAAAAATCACATACATTGTATTGGAAAAACTCCAAATTTTCATACCCCCCGTTCACAATTTGCAATTGCTTCCACCGTTTCTTATAATAAGGGTTCAAAGTCAGCCTTTTCAGCAGGTCACGTTAAAAAATCTCGCAACCAATTTTGTTTCCTCGTTTGGCGAGACTTGGATTTTAGAATTCGCATAATAATAAACAGGATATCAGCGACTTGACTGTTGGAAAAAATCCAAATGTTAATACATAAATTATGTTTTACAATATGTGACCCGTCGTATCTAACATTACCTTTGATGTGTATTCTATCATATTAATCAGGTTTCAACATATATGACAAATGTTTTAAAAACCGAGATAAAAATCCCTTCCCCATTTACGTTTTACCAGTGCATAAACTTTAAACTTGATTTTCTTAGATCTAGATCTTAGATTTTCTGAATCATCCCGATTCCTTTTACTAATTTGGATGTAACTTTCCAATCGAACATCCAATAACCAAACTCAAGGTGTCATTTTAAAGCTTAAAATCTAATCTTTCAGATGTGAGCAAAAAATCAATTTTCATTTTGGGACCCTTAAGGTACCTTTCGATATGACGGGTCACATTGTTATTGCCATCAATCCAATTCAATGTCTATTGTGTTTAGAAATGCATTAGACACACCATGCTTTTTTCAAATAGGAAGATAACAAACTATTGAGCCTCTTGACAAAAATAATAAGATGCATAAGCTTATCGCAGAGCAGACTTACCGATCATGACATATAATTGTAAGAAGATGGAAGCAGTTTTTGTCAACAATTTTCTCAGGATACAAGGGG
Organism: Ophiothrix spiculata; assembly: GCA_000969725.1. Lineage (NCBI taxonomy): Eukaryota > Metazoa > Echinodermata > Ophiuroidea > Amphilepidida > Ophiotrichidae > Ophiothrix > Ophiothrix spiculata. Next base: position 7,069 of record JXSR01S012757.1, read on the forward strand.
TGTTTAATACGTTGGTGGCTCGAGGTATTTTAGAAGCAAATTTAGATTTTTTTTTTTGATTTTTTTTTTAGATCTTCTTTCAAAATGTTTTTTTAAAAAGGTTACATTTCGGTGCAGAAACATATAACAAGCAAAAATAATTAAGAAAATAAACCATGACATGAGCTTTATTCATTGCCATCAGTACATTTAAAATTGAGAATTAAAGATGTTAAAATCCAATCTGTCTTAGCTATATCAATAAAAACATTGGGCCAAATACATAAAACCATTCTAAAGCTAGCTTGATTTTAACATCGTTTCTTTTGTTATTTGATTGTTAAACCCATTTAATAACATCATTATACGCTAAGCAGTGTTCCTAGTTCCTTGCTAAATTTATAATAGCTCTTGGGTATTTCTAAATATTTAGAGCCATTCCAAGTTACTTTCACTCGGATAACAAAATATATGTCAAACCAATAAGAATAATTTATTGCCAAATTATGCTCTTATTATGATCCTATTTTTACTGGAAATTATCTGCAATAAAGTATATAAATTTAATATAATTCTATATATTAAACATTGCCTGTGGAAAGAAAATTCTATATGAGTTTGAAATACTTCGATTGAATTATTTTAAAAGGTCAAGTTCAATGTTCAACAATCTGTAGCAAATTAAAATATAAGACGGTCTGATACAAAAAAATTTGTAAATCACTATAATGACGGTGTGCTATGCTAACTCCAGGGAGTACTCCACTAAATCAAAAGCCCTTAATTCTAAGAAATAGTTATTCAATGAGTTACAACACGTACAATCTTTAGCACTTACACCGAGAAAAAGATGGCAGAGGGTTAACAGATCTCCTTGAAATCCTTGCTCATGCTATTTCGTGCGACCTTTACTGGTGTTAATAATTTCAATAAAATACAGCACTGCAATCTCATAAAATCTGACATTATTCCGATTTGTCAAAGTAAAATGATGCTTGCATTCAGTCTAACAAGAATAACAAAAAAAAAGCTATAATACCATTGTAAGGTCTCGTGAGGTTTTGCTAATTCACGGGTGTATATGAGGAATGATTGATTTACATCTTCAATCAGGTCATGGGTTATGGCTCTCTTAATTTTACCGGCATAATGTTGTATATTAATATGCATGATCACACTCCAAATAGCGTTGTAAGTTAAGATAGATTAAATACTATATCAATGTGTGAAGAAAATGAAGAATAAAAACGTCTATGCATTAATCCTAGAGCACACGTTTTTCATATTTTACTTTAATATTAAACACACAGCCAATATATTAATGTTTAGTTCAACTTTCTTCCTGGCTTCCTGGATTTTAGAAGGTACTTAATGCATTAACAGAAATCAAAAGCGATTCCCGTTGATCTTGAATATCTAGTGGGCAACTATTTCGTGACGTTTGTGACCGAAATTAAGGGAAATTTCGGTTTTTATTGTTCATAGCTTACAAAATCTGTAAGTATTTATTCTTTTGCTGGTTGGGTCAAGAAGTATACCATAGTATATTCGATCATACCTTGAAAAAATAAAAATCTTCTCAAGTTCAAGAATAAAGGCCATGCAATGTTTCGTGACGTTTGTGACATCGGAGAAAGCTGGGTTCTTGCTCCATGCGACCATATACGAGAAAATCTGTGAAATGTGATTGTTTTGTATCTTCTCCTCTAAACAGAAGATGAAGAGAATGCTTACGATTAACCTCCCATCCCCTAAAAGTCAATTGCTGCAGGGGTTTTCCTCTGGTAAAATCTTTTGTTGTGCAACGTTTCGTGACGTTTGTGACATTTGGGGTGCAACGTTTTCGTGACGTTTGTGACATGTAAAATATTTATGTAAATATTTTCAAATTATTGCCTCAGTAGTATTGATATGTATGGCAATAAAATACCTGTAGAGGCCCTGTCCCGGGGGTACTCAACTTTGGTTTTGGTAGGGGTGTCCCGCTGAGAAATTTAAAGTATATACAACCCATACAAATACAATGTTTTGACGAGACCCATTCATATACCAAATCGCCAACATTTATAGTCAAATTTATAATAAAAAATGTATTTTCTCCGATAATTTGAGTTAATTTAGCGCAAATTTTTCGATTTTAGTTCAAAAATTTAAAACAATTCCTTGATTTACGTTATTTTGGCGCAAATTTTTACAATTTTGAAAAAAATGACCCATCAAAATAACCACATTTTGCAAAGAAAAAGGACCCATTTCCATAACACCTAGCCTGATTTTGCTATCCTATGTTGGAGGCACATCCCCGTGATCACTTTTGTATTTTAAAACTTAAAAGTACGAAGGAGCCGCCCTGTTAAGATTACAAAACCCCCTTAAATCTTTTTTCATTCTAGCATCATGGTCAATATCTACTGTCATGAAAATATAAAAAATATTTGCCATCAAGCTTTAAATATCGTGTTTTGTGTGGGGGTAGTCAACTTTCACTTACTTATATAGGCCTATTATAGGTTTGCCGTGTGCGGAGCTTAAAGAGCTGGTAGGCACGGGGGGGGGGGGGGGGGGGGGATATGCACCAAACATAGGGCTTAACATGTTTAAAAACTTTGATTTTTTTGGAACAAATAAGGGCTTTAAGAACAGAGTTTCGGACTAATTTGAGGTTTAGGAATGAAAAGTTTGTTAAAATTATTCTCTAGAAAGACACATTCCGTAAAATTCGTGACAGTGATATTGTTGAAAAGGGGTCACCCTTACAGAACTGAAACTTGCTGAAATAGGGGACCGTATACGGAACTGCTGAGCTAGCGTACAAAGGGGTCTTCAAGGCCACACATCCATTTCCCTTACAGGAAGTGCCTCCTTCCCATCGGTTTTGTGCTTTGTAAGAAAGGTTTAATAGTTAGAATGTGTAAGTAAAAAATGTAAATATAATCATTTCAACTTATGATATACACATTTACCTATGCAACGTTTTCGTGACGTTTGTGACATATTATTTCAGCTGTACTAATTAACTAAAACGATGGTCAAATTTGATGAAACTTGGTATGGGGTATACCTATAACATGCTAGCTTTGCATATGGAAGCTCATTCTAATTGAACCCCTCGGTGTACATGAAAACAAAACTTTGCAACGTTTTCGTGACGTTTGTGACATGACAAGGTGATTAGCATAATTGGGTTGTATCATATAATAAACAAAACTTCAATTTGTTTTATTTCTATGACTATGTGTTAATCAAGGATAGATACGTATCACAATAAACGTAATCACAACAGATTTATTAAGAATAGCTTATTAGAAAGGTTTCAAAATTGGGTAAAAACACCAAATTTAGCTGTAATTTATTCATATATGTAAATGTCTTTAAAACAGATTGGAAACTAGACAACAGTAGAACATCTATGCATGTGCTGGCCCCAAGGGACACAAAAGGCCTGTTTAGGGCCGAGACAATCCTAAGGAGCTACAAGGTATCCATAATGCATCATTGGGGCTACTGCAGTTTTGCACTATAAGTGACTTTATATGCTTTAGTTGCTAGAGGTGATTCTTTACATACAAATATGGGCCCCTGGGCCCCAAGACCTTGGGCCCCTGGGTCTATGACTACCAAAAGACACAACCTCTAGTTACGAGCCATATATGTACCAAGTTTGGTCGTTGTAACTTTTATAGTTTGGTCACTAGATGTGATTCTATACATATACATTGGGCCCCTAGGGCCCAAGGCCTTTTGCCCTTGGACCTAAGACTACCAAAAGGCACTACCTCTAGTCATTGGCCACATGTGTACCAAGTTTGGTCCTCATACCATTTACAGTTTTGTCGCTACAGGTGATTCTATACCTATAAATTTGGGCCCCTGGGGCCCCAAGGCATTAGGCCCTTGGGCCTAAGACTATCAAAAGGCAACACATCTAGTCATGGGCCACATGTGTACCAAGTTGGGTCCTTGTAAAGTTTATAGTTAGGTTGCTAGAGGTGATTTTATGAATATACATTTGGGCCCCTGGGGCCCAAGGCCTTTGGCCCCTGGACATAATAATAACAAAAGGCACTCCCTATATTCACGGGCCACATTTGTGCCAATTTTGGTTCTTGGGGCTTTTGTAGTTTTTGAGCTAGAGGTGACATTATAAATATACATTTGGGCCCCTGGGGCCCAAAGCCTAGGGCCCCTGGGCCCAAGACTACCAAAAAGCAATACCTCTAGTCATGGGTCACCTTTGTGCCAATTTTGGTTTTTGGGGCATCTGTAGTTTTTGAGCTAGAAGTGACATTATAAATATACATTTTGGCCCCTGGGGCCCCAAAGCCTAGAGCCCATGGGCCCAAAATTACCAAAATACACTACATCTAGTCATGGGCCACCTTTGTACCAATTTTGGTTCTTGTGGCATTTGTAGTTTTTGAGCTAGAGGTGACATTATAAATATACATTTGGGCATCTGGGGCAAAAAGCCTAGGGCCCCTGGGCCCAAGACTACCAAAAGGCACTACCTCTAGCCATGGGCCACTTTTGTGCCAATTTTGGTTCTTGAGGCATTTGTAGTTTTTGAGCTAGAAGTGACATTATAAATATACATTTGGGCCCCTGGGCCCAAAAATACCAAAAGGCACTACATCTAGTCATGGGCCACCTTTGTACCAATTTTGGTTCTTGTGGCATTTGTAGTTTTTGAGCTAGAGGTGGCGTCTTATGGAGAAGAAGGAAGAGGAGAAAACTATCCGTCAGTAAAACAATATCTCTGCATGGCTTACCATGCATAGATAACAAATATTAGACTAGACAACTCCAGAACATCTATGCATATGGTGGCCCCTAGGGGCACAATAGGTCTTTATAGGCCCAATACTATTCAAAAGTATTTCTTCAAGTTATAAGGCATCCATATACCAACCGTGGTTCTTGTAGCTTTGGGTATTATAGTCCTTGTACCTTCTATAGTTTGATCGCTAG
>JXSR01S012758.1:16070-32106 GCA_000969725.1 Ophiothrix spiculata
TCTGATAACACGCCCATATTTTAGATATTTGATACCATAGTATAGGTAAGGATTTCCTCTTTCCATTTATACCAAAATTACGGAAATCAGATAAAATTACGTCATAATGACGTAATAAAGCATGGTCTACCTGACAAGTTTAGCGAAAAACAAGGTGGAATTTTTGGTTAACCCTCGTCTTCCTGAGCCTCTTTTTGTAATACGTCTTCCTGACGGGGATGGTGGTTACCACCCCATGTGATTTTGAAATTGGAACACCCAAAGCTATATTGTTTGATACTGTAGTATAGGGTAGGGTCTCGTCTTTCCATTGATACCAAGATCATGAGAATCGCTCGAGGCGTTACGTTATAATGAAGTCACAAAGTATTTGCAGTTCCGAAAAATTCGACTTTGGCAAAAGTGCCACTTTTTCAAAACAATTATTATAAAAGTTCTAAATGTTCAATTTTCGTCGTTTTCTTGCTAATAATTTACTTTCCATACAAATGTCAACAACCTGCCACCGTGGCGTGATTAAATATTAAATGAATGAAGGAATCTACAATAATGCTAACATGTCCTGTAAGTTTCAAGTCCATATCATGCAGATATTTTCAACATGGCGATGTAAAAATATTCCGAGGTGGCAACCACCCCCCTACCCACGGACTTTGACGGCCTTCCATAACCCCACCTTAGGTGGTACCCCTGGTTTTATTTTTCATAAAAATGACCGCAAAGGATGTAAAAACAATAACCTAAATACTCAGGGTCGCTTTATTTTGCGTGTTGGTGCAATCGGCGATCATCCGTAACCCCCCCCCCTTTAGCATGACGAGGATTAAAAGAGTACCTCTACAAATTCTGTCTGTGGACAATCAGTTTATTAACATTGTGAAATTTGTTTCTTTGCAAAGTGGCTAATGTACGTAAAGATGACATAAGGGTCCAACAAATAATATATTCCTGGCTACATTTGTTATCAGCAATTTTTACCCTCGTATATACTGTAGATTATGTGCAATGCTCATAAGGATTATCTCCATGCACATTTATATAGCAAAAGAGTCACCCTATTTGCAACAGTAAGCTTTCCGTTGTTAAAATTTTAACAACCTATTTTTGAAAAAATAAGATTATTATTCAATTGTAGAGTATGGTGAATTGAAACAATCCTTGTTACTGACAACGCACAATCTGTGTGTGTTGGAATCAGGGCTTGCGTCATAGGAGGCTTATGTTAAAATTTCAGCTCAAAGCAATATCAAGCTCGCTTGACGGTCTTGTTTTTCTTCTTAAAATTGAAACATTATCTGAATCAGAGACTGGTTTATCAAAGCATTTTTAGAAACCATAAAGCTTTAAATCTTATGTATACTGTAAAAATGAAACCGCTACCTGAGGCACCATTTTCAACAAAGATGAAAGTTACTTTTACATTCTATTTATTTCCAGTTTTAAAATATATAAAAATATTATATGATCATACTCGTATTTATTGAATATAAATTTCAAGTACGTATTATTGTCTGTCATATCAGGAGTTTTTAAGACTCAGATGAGACTTTTCGGTGATAAATCAATAATATTTCATTCATTCATTATATCTAGATGATTTGATTTGGTGAAAATTCATTCGATAGGAAAAACAACCTAATGTTATGGCAAACAAGACGTACTCCCGTAGAAACACACGTTTAAACACTAATATGTAATATACCTTCTATGAATCAAGCAATCAGAGTTTTTTTTCGGAAAATGTTGCAACTTAAAGGAAGGTGGTGTGACGCCGTGATTGCACCATTACCTTACTGTACCAGTTTGCTACACTATTTAATTTGTAAAACGCTTGGGATGTACTCAGTTTTGATTTACAAATTTAATAAACCATAGGGCTGGTTAAGTGACCACAGATGTTATTCTGATCAATAAAAGTAATTAGATGACATAGATCCTAGCGGCTTTAATAAAAACAAGTTGCAACTAGAATATATATCATTAGAGGTGTGTTTCATTCGGTATTATATACATATATAAAGCAGTTATACGTATTTTAAAACGTAAAACTATATTCACTCTTAGAGATAGGGGTATCAAACCTGTGGAGTGTTTTCATACTTGTAAAATAATACTTTCTCTTGTTTTATTTCTTATGTTGTGGACCGAATAGATCATATCGGATTTGTTCATTTTTCCCTGCGTTACATTTCTTATTCATTACTAATATTTTTGTAAACGTACGGATGGGCTAGAAAACTATATAGAAATGATATCATTTATTTTGAATTTCTCATCACGTCCACATATGCCACACAAAATGACCTGCACACAAAAGTATTGAAACTCAGCAGGACATTTGAAAGAACGCTTCTGTTCCATAATGTCACGTTATGTGCAAATACTGACGGATGTTTGAATGATTTTATGAGGTTTTGGAACATATAAGGACTAAACCAAAATCGGCCTTCTAACAATATTTTCACTTCAAACATTATATGGTGACGTCAAACTATGGGCGGCCATACATAGCAAAAAGGTGTCAACAAGAGAGTGTCTACAAAATTGATAAGGGTGTCTATTACAAGTGAAAAGGTGTCAATACTCAAAAGGGTGTGTAAAACCTATAACGGTGTCTAAAATCAAAATCGATGTGTTACCCAAAAGGAGTGTGAAAATCAAGAAAGGTGTCTAAAACCGACAACACCTATCATGGCTGCTGTTTGGTATCGACAATGTTGTTTGAAGGCCGACAATGGTTTGGGCCTTACTGACAAGCTTTATTATCAACTTCATCTTTAATCCCTCCTCAATGTCACATGTGTTACTTGTAAAGCTTGTATGAAATTCTACAAAAAGACCTCTCTAAAACTAGTAAGTTTCACAGTTAAATATTTGCCGATTATTTTGATCAATCTTTTTTAACAGTGCCACTGCTAGGGATAAAACGTAAAACGTACGAAACTAAATCTTCTCACTGGAATAAATGTTTGTCAATTGAACCACGGGTAAACCTGTATGGCTTATATTAAATCTAAACCTTTTAAAAACATAATACTATCTTTGCATAATTCAACAACAAAGTATATGGTAAATTCCCGATTATAGGTTTTATCTGGCCGACAACATCTAAACACAAATGTAATATCGCCTGCAAGTGAGATAACATTCTTCGTGTTTCAAACTCGTGACATATTGTATGTTTTTACTTTAAATTAGATCATTGCCTAAACATGAATCGGCATATCACATATATCATATAGATGAAATTACACTTTGATATTTACAAGTAACATTTGCAAATAAGTAATGTATCAACGGATGGTTTTATTCCATTTGCATATAAATAGATTATTTATTATGCCTTTATTGCTTTTGAGTACATAATTTATTTTGAGCAATTTGAAAAGGCAAGTAGTGCTATTGTATTATGAAGTGAGTCAAAGAATAATTGAACATATTTGAATATCAGCTCCAAGCTGAAAAGGCTTATTTTTTTGAACTCATATTATTCCTGTAACACTTTAAAATATAACAATTTCGAAACACGAGCCATTATAGCAAAGTAGTGTATTTAAATAAGTTAAAACAACGACGGGAAATTATGAAGTAGAAAGTTATGAATTTACGGATATTGTGTATATTTTATTTATATACATTGAAAATTAATACCTACCTACCTACCTGTATTCATATCTGCCTCCGTCATCTGCTGACGATTGGCGACCACATCTTCACATGTTCTTGTTTTCTTCTTCAACTGCTACGGTCTTGTGCTGTTTATATTGGCTTCAGAATATGTTAGACCTGTCCATTCTTTAGCGTGTCGAATCATTAATTTCTTTGACCAATGTAAAATAATATTTGTCCTGAAGAAATCAGAGCTACAACTGCCGAAAGCTTGACAGGTCAAAACCTGTCCGACGACGAACCCGTTAAAATCTACCGATTGGAGAAAACGCCCCTTCTCGACAGGTAGCAATCTGTTCGGTTGAAGACCGAATAGGCAATAGTAAGACTAGCATTTGTGCATACATTAGAGGTATTGGGGCAACCTACTTTTGTGTCAAACTGCTGGGAAGGGGTAGCCTTCAGAAAGACTCTTTCCAGAGCCACAACAATCTCAAAGAGGTGATCTGATTTTAACACTGTTGGCAAGGAGCAGCCTTCAGTGAATGGCGCATGCGAGTCATCAGTGGGAAGTGACGGCCAACATGTCTTTTAATATGTGTCCTGAAAAAGTCAGAGCTTGATAGTTCAAATTGTCCGACGGTGACCCCGTTAAAATCTACAAGTTATTATGAATTCCAATGGTAAAAGCCTTTCTCAAAAGAAAAGGTTGTTCTAAAACAAAAAGAGGGGAATGCAACAACCCACCTCTTCGAAGAATGAAGTTTAAATATGTGACCGCTTCCGATTTACACATGTTCACTTTAAAGATAACTTATTTAAATGTTGACAAATTGTATAACTGATACTTATTTTTAAATAACAATTATTATTGTTAAAATATGATCAAAACATTACCAAACGTAAACGAAGCGCCAAATCTGAAAAAATGTTTTCTCTGTGTCTTTTCACCCTTTTTCAAACTTGGTCCCATTAAGTAAAGCTGCAATGATAATAGAATTATCTTAATATGTAATACACATGTACCATAAGGGGTACATATTGAGGTGTTTTAACAATCTCTTTTTATCAATGGCACGACTATTAAAAAATAGCAGAAACATCGAAAACTTTGAACCTCCCGAAGTGACGTCATTATTTGTTTGGACCCATTTGGATTATTTGGTTGTTTTGTACTCTTAAGCTGGATTTACACATGGAAGTAGGACACTGTGGCCCACAACATGTAGAGAATCATTTCCTGCATGGGCAGTGCTACCTAAGTTTTTAGAAAGGCAGCGTTAAGTCGATATATCGATGGTTGATGATGTGCCCCAGAACGTTGCCGCAGGGCGAAGAATGGCGACGCTGGTGAATGAAAGGTCTGATCCAATCAATGCTAGATGGTTAAAGTTTAATTTTTAAAGTTTTAATTTTTACCTTTATAATTACTGAATTTTTACTAACAATATGATATTTTTTTATTATGACAATACATAAATTTAAAAATGTAAATTTAAAAATAGTCAAAGAGTACAATTACGAGCTTGTTCGACATAACACTATGCTTTTCACATAATAATGATAACCACTTGTGAATTCATTAAACAATATATCAAATTTAGATTTAGATTTAGCACGCGTTCCGAAATATATCCAACATGATGAACAGACAAAACTATTAATAATTGTAATTGTAAAAAATGTAATTTCTTTATTGCATGTTAATACTGTTGGATACAAATGCCATAAGGGTGGTTAATGTCTTGTAGTATTTGATGTACAATGACACGTTAATTGATTTTGATATATTATATACTATATAGATTTAGGCAAGAGCAACGACTTTACTGAGCTTCCCCTATCTATTAGAGACAGTTGTTATGTGCGTAATATGATATTCTGAAATAAAATCGATCTCATAGAATATTCCTTTGAAGTAAAAAAATCACCAAAAAGAATATACTCTTTAATAAAAGCGAGGGTAGTAATATTAAGGATTGGACCTATTATGGCTTCTGATGCATTCGCGACGTAGTTATGAGGCATCGGGAAAGAATGACGAAGTAAGTGTTAAAGAGTCGTATGAAATATATACTCTCATTGACATTCATCATGATCAAGGGTTTATTTAATATTCTTCTCCGTTATCCAAGTTTTTTTCTTCTTCAAATTTCCGATTTACAAATTGACCATCCATTCGGTTAAACCTATGTGTAATCATTACATCCTAAAACTCTAAATTCACAGAATTCACTGTGGCAATTGAACAATATGAAGAAAATACGTTAATGTACAGGCATCTTTTCATTAAAGCTTCGTATCCTGCACTTTCTTTACCAATTCATGATTTCACCTCCCTCCGTCATACCCAATCTGTGTCAATACGAACAAAAACGTGTTTTATTATACATGTTAAGCAGCGTGGAAAGACATTAGGATAGTAGAAACACAAAGCACTTATCGAAATCCCTAACACAGGAACACCGCTAATGGAATTTGGTTTTGAAATTATTTTAATAGAATAGTATCCATACATTTGATACCTGACTTGAATAATGCAAAACTATTTGTTTTATATTTCTTTTTGTCATGCCAATAATTTATACTAAGGAGTAACATGTTTATGCAAAATACTCGGTTTCTTCTCTTTCTGCTACTAAAATACATGCTCATATAAACCTGTTGCGACTAAAATACTTTGCACTGAAACATGTTGATTGTTCGAATGAAAGTTCATTCGTGCTGGTAGAGAAACATACTGAGATGGTTAAAACAGACTTTCAGCACTAGGTGAAAATTCACATACCTTGAATTTTCGACATGTGACACATGTCCTCGTCAGAAGAAATTCTTATATAATGGTATCTTCTAATTAGCGCCACAAGGTCATAGGAGGTCAAGAATCCTCACAACATCACATGTTTTCTTTTGATAAGGACATGTGTTACATGTCGAAAATTCAAGGTATGTGAATTTTCACCTTTTGCTTAAAGTATGTTTAAACCATCTCAGTATGTTGATTGTTGTTTACATGCTGTCAAAATCAGGACAATTTTATTTATCGTAAGGAATACGTCTTAGATGTTTGGTTGTATAAATTTACATTATTCAAATACCTGTTGTTGGTTGACATTGTTTAAAAATTGTTGGTGAGCTACTTCACTTCAAGATAGTCTTATGGAACCAATATCATCCGTTTTAATCATGTTTTTTTCTGTAATGAAATTCTAACCTTTAGCAAATTTTAAAGTAAAACCTGTTCTACATTTCCCAGTTACCAAATACGTAATTGGGAGATTGATGGCTAATATATCATGTTTTAGTGCGATAGTTTGCAAGCAAATCAGATAGATATTTAACACCAAATTAATATTGAAGAAAATGATACTTAACTAACCGTCTACAACGTGTCTCAAAATTTGGCAACACGATTTATACTACTTTACAAAATATGCCAATAATTTAAAGGCACATTAAATTTACATGTTGTATTCACTGTGTTGAATGTGTTGACTTTTTATCTATAGATGTAAGGAAAAAATAAAAGGGAAACATCACAGTTATTGTCAGCTTTACAAGGATACATGTTTAAAAAAGCAACAAAGAGTGTATTCAAACTTACGTAAATAATTGCAATCAGGCAATGCAAATTAAAATTTCTTATGAAATGTAGAAGAAGTAATATATTTAATTATAACATTAAAATTGCCTTGAATATGTTATATCAATTCCTGTATCCTAAAATGCTATATTTTCAGCTATATTGTATTACGGATTTCGTCGTAGTAGTTGTGTTTAAATTTGTTGATACTTTGTATAATTTATTGCTAGTAGAACATTGCCCATAACCAGGAGTCCGTTTCTAATTGAACTACACGGAATAAGTCGCAATCAATGATTTATTGATTGCATATTACTGCACAATTGTATAGTATATAGGACACTTAGTCACACGGACTCTGTATTTCATTACACCGGTATATCAAAGTATTTTACATATTTCATATAAAGACAGTCGATACAATTATGTCAAAAATGTATCCGGTCCATTATTACTCCCGTCTTAGGGCTATGTAAAATATAATGTGCTTTGAACAATCGCAAAAAAAATAATCCAAGTAAAAATTACTGTTAGGTATTAATGATTGTTGCCATGTTCATAAAAACAGGAACGATTATGAGAAAACTAACCTTGTATATAATGGACCAAGTGAAAAAACGTCACACTTTGAATATAAAGCCAATTACTCCTTGAAGTTTAATTTGTCAAGGAAATATTTTTGTTTATTACATTTCAAAGTTGTGCTATATTATAATTAAGAAATTTTGATCTCGAGATGAAATTATTACCAATAAAAGATATTTCATAAAATGTCTTGGATTTCGATCTCTAAATGCAATACGAAGAATGGAAGCATATACAGTGAAATTTGACATATTGTATGTTATTCAAAGTTGAGAATATGGGAAAATAAAGTATGTGAGAAACTTGGTTTTGAAATTCACGACTTCACGCCTATTACGTCAGAGCATCCCTCATGATTCATCTTTATTTCTGCCAATTTCGAAGCAAATCTGACGGGGTATTTTTTTTTCAAATATATTCAATCATTATAACTAAAAATGTATATAAATAAAACTATGTTGGAATTGTATGTCTAGTTGGAAAAGTTCGTCTTACTGACAACGTTAAATCTAAATAGTGCATCATGGCTTGCGTCATAGGAGGCTTATGTTAAAATAGAAGCTCAGAGCAAGATCAAGAACGTAATCCATGACGGGCTTGTTTTTTCTTCTTCAGATTGGAAGATTATCTGAATCATAGAGTGGTCTATCAGAATTTTGTATTTGGTAAAAATCAAAAATAAAGCTATCAGTCTTACACTGTGACACTGTAAAAAATAAAACGTTTCTTGTGGCACCGTTCTTATTTATGTCTATCAAAAATATGCGATACTTTATACAACAGCTACTACCACTATCACAACAACTATAAATACTACTACTTCTACTACTACTACTAATACTAATACTAATAATAATAATAATAATACTAATAATAATACTTTAGACTTACATTTGTTAAGTCGTTCTTTCGATAGGGAAAACATAAAAACATTTAAGATAGCCTACGTATTTTGGTGATATTCACACTATTTCATCAGGCATGCGCACACTTTGAGTTTTTCGGCAAGTGTCACGGCTTATGAATCAAGGATATACCGCTTTCCATACATATTTAAAGTAATGTTTAGATTAATCCAGAAAGAAATAATTAACTACGTATACCTGGTTATATTCTGCTAGTACAAAAAGCTGGCTAATCAAATACAAATGCTATAAAATCCAATAAGTATATAAAACAGTCAGGATGTATTCAGTCTTAATTTACCAAATTAATTAATCATGGAGCTGGTTAACTGACCACAGATGTTTTCCGAGCAACGGGATATAACCTAAGGGCTTATATACGAGCTGCAACAAGAATATATCAAGAAAGAGGTGTTACGCGCGTCATTTCAATATATTTTAAAACAGTTTTTATTTAGATATATATATTTTAAACATTAGACACTTTACAAACCTGAGAAATTTATATCAACGCCATATAATCAGCCTAGAACAAGTTGACATCGCCCATGTATTCATCAAATGCGACAAACGACCATTTAACTAAAAGTGAAAAGTTGATACAACTCCACGATATTCATGAGATTCATGAAGACGAAACCAACAACCTACTGGAAGTACTAAAATATCGAGTCGCTTTCTGCCTTTTGTGAATTGCTTGAATTACATGTTTAAAGTAGGTATGATTAGGCCTTCATTTGAAGACCCTCATTCTACATAGAACTGACTACATACATGTAGGAACTTTTTTACGGACTAACAATTTTATGTTGCGAAAAATGTAATTAATACATTTTGCGATATTTTGAATTATTTGAGGAAACTAAATTGACTGACACGGTATTATTAGGTTCGATTTGCTCTTTGGCTCGGTATCCAAATCCCTTGGTATGCCATTAAACCATGAAACTAAAACCAAATGTTAGCTCTTTTTAAGGATATAACGGTGAATCTATTTTAGGAAAGGAAAGAAAAACAAGGAAAAAAGAAAAACAATTGGTATAATATCTTCAGATCATGCGTTTAGATAGAAAAGCTACGGATAATTGACCTCGACTGTTACAGTACTCTGCCGCGATTGCTAACAATCCAATTTGTGAACTGCCCGGCAATCTAAACTAAATATTGATGCAGACTAAATAAATCATGGACCAGGATAAGTGACCACAGATGTTATCCCGAGCATTGTAAGTAATTCCATTATACAGGGTGTCCCATAAAAAACAACTTAAACTCGTTAAATTTTCTTAGGTTTAACGGATAGTTATATGTTCCATTTTATAGTCCATGAATTGAACTTTAAGAAACCGTTTGTTTCATTTCAATCGGTATTCTAGAACAGAAGTTATGTTCTGTAAAATATTTTCGTGTAAGACTTCCTTATCAAATTTCACGATTTTGTAAGTTCCACTTGAATGACGTTATATTGAGTAGTGTCTTTGATCTGCGCTCTCAACCTTAACAATGTTTATCAATTTATTATGTGCATGCTATATTTTACACTGTGATAACTGTGTTTAGCGAGTAAACACTTTTCTAAACGCATTTTGGTTTCACTTTGTAAACGTGTTTAGATACTTAACATTGTGTATCATTTCACTAAACACTGATGTTTGATTTCTAAACAACAGTATCAAAACTCTTAACATGTCCTTATCTGAACATGACTTTGCCTTCACATTCTAAACACAATTTTTACAGTGTATATAAGTTGAAAAAAGACAAAAAACCACCCAAATATTTGAAATAACACAACTTTTGTTGTACACAACCGATTGAAATGAAACAAACGGCATCGGAACGTTCAATTCATGGACTATAAAATGCAACATTTAAATTATTTCTATCCGTTAAACTTAAGAAAATAAATAAAAATTACACGCAAAGATTATAAGGTGTGTTTTTTTCTGGGATACCATAAATTCATAGGTCATTACCAGAATATATTGTAAAATATTTCGTCTATTACACTCGTTGTTTAATACACGGAATCATTGGTGAAAGGAGAAATATACTACAAGATTGTTGACTTGAAAAACAAAAACAAAAACAAAGACTATATTCAAATTATACAAAAAAGTCATTTTTAAAATGATCTGATTTTTTATTTAGTTTTGAAGGAACGTGTTCTGTTTGTTTGTCTGTTGTTAATTTTGTTCTGGTATTTGTTCGTT
This sequence comes from Ophiothrix spiculata, assembly GCA_000969725.1. Lineage (NCBI taxonomy): Eukaryota > Metazoa > Echinodermata > Ophiuroidea > Amphilepidida > Ophiotrichidae > Ophiothrix > Ophiothrix spiculata. The sequence continues at coordinate 26,966 of JXSR01S012758.1, forward strand.
CTCTTAAATATATCATCCTAAGGTGTAATGGGGGAGGGCTCAAAGTACAGCAGAAAAATTCAAAAAGGCTTCGACCCTCGTAATTTATCTGTGGTTTGACTGAAAACGGATTTATTAGACTCAAAGATACACCCAATGTTTTCAAAGTAGCTTTTAAAATTATGACTAGCAAAATACAAAGTTTCTTGCCATTTTTATTACCTTTTACCTCTATTTCCTTATAAATTTCAACTAAAACGCGACATAAACGACATTTTTTTATTATAATAATATTAACTTCATTTGGTACGAACAGAATTAATACAAATTTGCCTACAGCAGTGTTCGTCGGCTGACAAATAAAATGAATAAAATGTTGGTGGCGCCTTTGCACTAGGTGCACCACCTTTGAGTTCGACACAGATGAAAAATACAAACACATAGATGTAAGTTTTAAAATCAAATATCAAATCATTCTTGATATTACTCATCATCAGGCGAACAAAATAAACTGCCTCATAATGCTTAGCCTTCGTCTTCCGTAGCCTTTTTGTAACACGTCTTTGTGGGGATGGGGTTACCATCACTCCTCCTCTAATTTAAAAAAATGTGCACGCCCAACGTTTAGATGTTTGGTAAAATAGCTTCGAGTAAGGTCTCTAATTACGACGCAACAAAATCATCGGGACCTAAATGTTACTCTTTTTTTTTGAAATCGGTAATCAACCGGAATGGGAATGCTGGTACCTCCTCCCTTTTTTAGAATGGCGAGGGTTAAAAAGATATGTAAGGAAGCATGTAAAGGGCGGCTTCAAAACTCAACCGGCGGTTGTCTGCCAGTTTTGGGCGGTTCTGGGCGGTTGGCTATTGTTTATTCCGGTTGAACCGCCCAAAACCGCCCAGAACCGGCAGACAACCGCCGGTTGAGATTTGAAGCCGCCCCTAAGGCGAAATACAAAATGGTTCCTAATGATAAGATGTTGTAAGTAGCGGTAGCTTCAGCGTGTACATTGAAAAGGAAAAACGAAATATTAATCCTGGGTACCTTAGAAAAAGTGTCGGTTAACTAGGTCGAGTGACTTCAAGGAGACTGTTTGTTTCTACATTATGGAAATTGATAGCTTGTGTATTGTCCTTTTTGAATAATTTACGAATACATTTTTGCTTTAAGGCTTTCTCACACATTACCATAGACCAAGCGTATGAATGACGTACACAAGTTTCGTATACTGAACGTGTACCAAACGGACACAATCGTATGGATAAGGATTACGTTATTGAGCGTACTTCTAACGAATACATGTCGATCAACAATGCATAAAACAAAACAATAGTGCAATAAGTGTGCGGGCCCAAATCAGGCACATAGGAAACTAGAGAGCATTACAATCAATTATGCTATCATCTTTATGACACGATGCACTGAAACCCTTTGGCATTTCCACTGAAGTAAGTTTAACTCGGCTGACATAAAATATAAATTTGCTGACATGGTGATAGGACGAGTTTTCGTGCTTGAAATTAATAGTGAGTTGTTTGATTTCCTTTTTTGAATTCAGATCACGTTATACTTCACTGTTTATGCATTCGGCAGTAATTAAAATGACACAGAGCAGATTGGAATGAATTGAAGACTTATAAAGATTTTGTCGTAATGCATAAATGGCCAACCATTTCAAACCTCAAATAACCCTCGTCTAACCCGGCTATTTTTTGTAACACGACTACGCAAGGGGGTGGGGGTGGTGTTGCACCCCCCTCCCATTTAATTTTTGGAACGACACCCCTTATGAACTAGATTTTGCTATCAATAGATAGCCAACGATACCAAGATCACAAAAATCAGTCTAAATGACGTAATTTCATCGGGTCTTTTTGCTAATAAAGAAGGAAAATGATAATTCTAACATGCCCTGCAAGTTTCAGCTTCACAGCGTGCATAGGCCTATATTTTTCAAAATGGCGACTTACAATTTTCGGGGGCTTCACCAACCTCCCCCCCCCTCCTACACCCCAACTTTAACGGCCTACCCTAACCCCACCTTATGTGGTACCCTCCTAATTTTTTTTTATCAAAATGACCGCAAAGGATGTAAAACAGATTACCCAAATGCATGGGGTCGGTTGCTTTTGCGTTTTTATGCAGCGGGGAAAAAGCTTAGGGGGTTGCAACCCCCCCCCCCACCCCTGGGTAGACGAGGCTTAAAGGAGCGTGGGACAAGTTCAGCATCATCCCCATTTTTGAAAGATTTCATGATTTTTGCATCATTTGATGTACATAAATAAGGTATCATAGTGTTGTTTTCAGATTTCCTTTTATTATCGTTTATTGTAGCCAACAGCGAAATTATTGCCCTTTACAGCTAAACCTCAATATTGGATTTACTAGCATATTCAATACAAATTTGATATTTCCGTTGATTCATCTACAATTTATATGACTTTAAAGCATGCAATGTTTTGCAAACAAAACATAACCCTTTTTTACCATACAGCATCAATCTATTCTTTTAGAAATACCCAACATGGGACATAAAATATTTTCAGATGCATTTTTAACCTACTCTTGCGTCTTGTGATAAAAATAGAATACACAACATTAAATGCTGAACAAACATACTTCATTCGTAATTTAAGAGTAACCGATCATGCAACTGTATGAATAGACACAGATCAGATTGAAATGTATAAACAGTAAATCTTGAAAATCAAATACAGTGTACTTGTAATAAATAAAATATCAGGAAAAATAACAAACTCAGGTCCCTGTCTTTCGTATATAACACACTTTATCATTTCCATAATAAGTAGCAGTTTATTTTATTCCATAAATACGAGTTGATGCAGTTATGCCATTAATAACCGTAGTGATTTGTTCGTATATATTTTTTCGGTTAGAGAGAAAGTTTTTTTATGTTTTAACTGAATACTGAGAGAATTATTGTCAGAAATAGGTATAAAAGAAAATACACCTATTAAACGTATATGGCAAGCCAAAAGGGTCATTACTCGTTGTGACAACGCGTTGCTTCTGAAAGCAACGCGTTGCTTATTCAGCCGATAGCATCTTAGATTTGACATGTCTAAGCAACGCGTTGCTTCCCGGTTCAAATGCAACGCGTTGCTTTTATATATTCAAACAATCATAATAAAATGAAAACAACGCGTTAGTTTTACTAAAGCAACGCGTTGCTTTTAGAATACACGTTGCGTTGTTTTAAGTTTATTATGATTGGCTGAATCAGCAACGCGTTTGCTTCTGAAAGCAACGCGTTGTCACAACGAGCAATGACCCTTTTGGCTTGCCATAAACGTAAAGAATTAAAAAAATGTATAAAACAACGTCAGGTGCAAAGAAAAAAAGCAATATAATAGTGCTCATGGTTTTGAACCCGTCAATTTTAAATTCACATCAGGCAATCAATTGTGACAAGCATGGCAGACATCTCAAGCTGCTACTACTCACCGAATTAACGCGTTAATAACACGTTTGTCATTCATTTCATATTTTTATTCCCCATCCTTCCATGGGCTTCAATCTTAAGAGAGTTCCTGTCAACTCAATCATTACCGATATGTTAACTTGCATATTGCAGCGTCAACTTGGGTGAATTACGTACGATGGCTCCAAATTTGCTCTTTGTGTATTTTTCTATGTTTTGTTTGGTTGTTTGTGTGATAACCCTCGTACCATTGATTTGTTTTTTATACATATATGTAGACGAGTGCTTGTTTGAAAGTGACACTCATTAGTTGCGTTTATTTACTACTAATAATTTCTCTTCTCTTATTTCATCCATCTGTACATATGTGATTATTTACGAAAAGCTTCCAGTAAATCCGACAGCTGTTATTTTTTTTTTGTCATATTATGTACATTACAAATGTAATTTTATTTTTTAAATCAAAAGGAAGCAGATAATTAATATAAATAAGAACATTTAATATTGTTTTGTCTATCAAATCTTAAACGAATAACATTTTAAAATGAGTGAAAAATAAAAGTAACATAATATCAATTCAATGAATATTGGTTTAACGAACGTACACTGTTGCTTATATAGTTGGAATAAAATTATTTTTACCCCTTTTTTATGTAAAGATCAATTTATGATGAACATATCTGGTAACGTATGTTGCTTTTGGTCAGATTTGGTAGGTAATCTTGTTAGGTGTGAAATGGAACTCCGAATGTGATCAATTTCTTCATGTACTGGTATGGTAAGGGGGCAACAACAAAAATGGGTCAAAAACGTGATTTTTAGGTCAGATATGATTTGACCCAGCCTTTCAACCCCATCACTTCTTTACTTAAGTTAAGTGGTCATATTGAAGATTTATCTGTAGTAGAGTGAGAATCATGTTATTGAATGTCTTTGTCACGCTTGATTGCGCCAAGAGAATGCTTGGAAACAAAGTACAAAATGATTCTCCAACGCCCCTCACGGTACACAAATAGGGTTGTGGTGAATGTCAAATGGTCCCTGGTAGTATATGACACCTTCAAAGCCTTTTAAGATGTCATATACCGCCGGGAACCAATTCCACTTTCACCACAACCGTATTTTCGTAAATTGAGGGGCGTTGGAGGATCATTTTGTACATTGCTTCCAAGCTTTCTCTTGGCGCAATCAAGTGTGACCAAGATATCCAATCCCCTGATTCACACTCTACTACAGATAAACATTCAATATGACCACTCAACTTGAGTAAAGAAGTGACCGGATCAAAGGCGGGGTAAAATCAAATTTGACCTAAAAATCACGTTTTTGACCCATTTTTGTTGTTGCCCCCTTACCAGTACATGAGAAAATAATCACATTCGGAGTTCCATTTCACACCCAATACGATTACTCATCAAATCTGACCAAAAGCAACATAAGTTTTCACATATGTTCATCATAAATTGACCTATACATAACAAAGTGGTAAAAATATTGTTTTTCCAACTATATGAGCAACCGTCTATAATGCTGTTTCTTTCACAAACTGTGATACGGTATATATGGTATCCTTCTTGCATAGGTTAACTTGTATTCTTTTTTTTTTCTGTTTCCAAACAATCAACTTTGACCAATTAACCCTTGTCTTACCAACGTATATTTTGTAACGTTTGTTACTAACGGGGTGTGGAATAAGATTCTAATGTTGTATTTATTGAA
>JXSR01S012763.1:26880-39216 GCA_000969725.1 Ophiothrix spiculata
CTAGCCAAATTCACTCTTCCTTCAATACGGATTGCTAGTATGGATGTTCCCATAGGGTCTGACCCTGTCAAAAATCTTGGCGTCATTTTTGACCCAGCCATGACAATGAGTGCTCAGGTTGCCAACATTTCTAAAGTTGCTAAACTTCCAACTTGTAAACATAGGCCGTGCTAGAAAGATGCTTACCACAGAGGCTACAAAACTTGCTATCCACACATTAGTCACATCAAGATTGGACTATTGTAATAGTCTTCTTGTGGGTATCATTAGCACTCTCTTGAACCGTCTTCAGAATATTCAACGCACTTCTGCTCGTCTTGTCACCAGGAAACGCAAATATGACTCTATCACACCAGAACTAATTTCACTCCACTGGCTCCCTCTCAAGGAACGCATTGATTTCAAGATTCTTGTCATAGTTTACAAATCTGTTCATTCACAAACTCCAGACTATATCTCCAGCATGCTTGAACTAAAGATTAAACAACGTCGCCTTCGCTCTACATTCAAAATATCCAAATAGTTCATTGAGCATAGAACAATTACTTCATTCGCTGACAGATCATTCTCATGTTATGCTTAGTACAATTTGTTTGGTTTAGGCGCTTTACAAAATGTGTCTGATTGATTGATTGATTGAAGAAAGAAAGAAAGAAAAGAAAAGAGGGGACAATAAAAAAAGTATCGGTCACAGAGTTTGTATTCACAATTTTATAGAGGCCCCAGCGTTCTTTCACACCATCAAGGGCCTGTGAAGGACGCTGGACCCACGGAGTCCCATACAAACAATAATTTATAAGCATGGCGGGTAACCTAAATTTTGCTCACGAAGATGAGGTCTACGTAAATTTCGGTAGTAATGGATAATCAAAGGCCTCTGAGTTTCTGAGACCCAAGTAGGGCCCTTACCATGCAATGGCGGATTTAAGAGTCAGCAAAGTCACCAGTTCCTGACCCCCTTATATAATAGTTGCTTTCAGGCCCCGGAAATATAAAATATTGCTTTAAAGCCCCAAATATATTGTTAAAAAGGGAGAGAAAAACAATACTGCCATGCACAGAATTTTTCTCCAGATTGGACTGAAAATTTTCATGGGATTAATTTTACCAGTTAGGAACCAAGGACTGCGCCGGGGAGGGGGCATGAACATTGAGCAGGGCCGTACGAAGCAGGGGGGCAGGGGGTAGACTCAGTCCATCAGTCTTTCAATAACTGCACACGCGCTTCACTGTGATGGCCCGAACAACAGGAAGTGAGGGAGACCTCATTTGGCGACTGGTGGATCCAGTCTAGGCAGGGGGGAGGCACTGTACTTGCCCCCTATGCCTCTGGCTCGAAAAAGCGTGACGTTGGCGGGACAAATATCAAAATATCGGGATGATATTGTACCTACTTTTACTGTCCTGAGATTACTGTCCCGTAAATTGTTAGTCAAAATAATCAAATTTTAGCACAAATATTAAGGTTTTATATCGATTTTTGGCTGAAAATACCACAATTTCGCGCGCTACGCGCGCATTTCAAACAAATTCACCGTATATACAACGGGACGAAACATGAATTTCGGGACGTAAATGTGTTTGCCCCCCTTGGCTTACATGCCTTCGTACGGCCCTGGGCATGAGGTACTTTCCCCCGTCACAAATCTCAAGTTACACTTCGAATTGTTCCACACCTTCAGTCACTGACACAAATTTTACTCAAATACCTCTTGTTTAATTAAAACGTAAATGGCAACACAAATTGAGCGCTTGGCGCGAAGTTCAAGATAATAGGGCCTACTATGTCAATATTTAGTCAAAATTTCGTGAATTTAAAGATTTTTATGCAATATTTAGCTGAAGTTAGAAGATTTAACTGTTTTTTCGCGCGTTACGTGCGCATAACAAAAAATTCCATATTTTCTCCTGCGACCATTTTTTGTTTTAAAAAGGGCCCCCATCTAAAGTTGCTGACAGGGCCCTTTTCCTTAAATCCGCCACTGCGGGGCACATGAAACAGAAACAGTACGGCTGGCGACATGGGGCCAAAGATTTTGCATTTTCAGACAAGTTACTAATGTGACTCTAATGTATTAACTAAACCACTCAAATCATTGTAATATAGGCTTAACAACGTTAAACAACTTACATGAGCGACACTAAAACGGCAAAGTTGCACACTTTATTCAGACTGGGGTCAGTACTCAATCTGGTCTATAGCTTATTGCATGTTTTATCAAAGAGTATCATCCAAAATTCAGTACTAAGGCCTGATCCAGTTCGATACCTAATTTTGATGACGGCCCATCTGTTCAAGTTTAAAGTTTGTTCGGATTGTTCTGCATCATAAGTTCCCCTTTTAATATGTACTCATAGCGTGGTGTAGGCCATTTAAATTCATCTGCCGCTTCTTGGACCAAGTCTGTCATGGTGTCAAGATCTTTTTGAAGTAGGCCTAGCCTATAACTGCATCTGACCTTGTTTTGATGTTTCTATAGAAAAAATTGCTAGTTCAAGTTCAATTATATATACATTCAATCCTGCGTGACTCTAATTTTATATTTCGATCTTGTCTATTAAAATACAGTCCATACTAAAATGATGTCATGCGCCCTCTGCATTTTCTGGTATAATTAGCGACTGGAAAAAGAGAGTGTTGATTGATTGCAACCTCGTTTTGTGTTTGTAAACGCCTACGATATCAAGACACAAGTATTATTGGAGCAAGGAGAGATGCGCATTTGGTGGAGGTTGAAAAATATTATTATCAAGGAATGTGTCTTTTCACAGCTCGAAATTCAGCTGAAATCGGGGCTGTGGTACCCGATGCTCCGTTACCTTATTTTTTGCTACGGAATAAATTGCATGCTTGATTTTGACGGAAACGAACCACTGCTAAATTTCGAGCTGCCGGAAGACAAATTCATTATTCAAGTTGTCAAGGAAGATGAATTCGACTCCTGACAAGACACAGTGACGAGACGGAATGGGAATGTTGCTTGAACGTTGAAGCTCAGTTTCATGTCTGTCTAGAAACTTGTTACGGATCAACTTCCCAATCTCATGTACATCATGTCTAAAACGTGAATTATTACGTGATAATGGTGAGTAAAATGAAAATATGACGATGTATTTTGTGACATTCATTTACCATCCATGTTTACATTCAACATTGCATGAATGATTGATTGCATTGTCATTGATTGTCATGACAGTCAGTGTATCAGACATGTTGTATCAGTAAGCTTACTTCCTTTTTTTTTTCTTGAATCAACAATCCAGCAAGGATCAAGACAACTAGGAAGCTTACAAGCTGAGTAAGCTTATAACTGCCAAACTGGGACTGTGTAAACATCTCTACTCTACTATTTTTTACATTCCAAGCTAGTTAAACTTTAAAGCCTCTGTCTGTGTGTCTTTTTTTATTTTGGTCGCTCACCTCACACACACCGTTGAAGCATTGAAGTAGCTATAACACCCAAAACATTCAAATTGTCCAAAATATGGAAAATTATATATCAAATGAAAGCTTGAAACATTCAAGAAAAACCCATTCAAATATCTGCTTCCTATCTGAAGATGTAACATTTTAAAGATACTGATTTTCGTCTTTTTTCAAAAAAATTCTGCCGAGAATTTCTATGTTGTCTCCCGAGTATGATAAAAGTTGAAAATGTCACATTTTGCTGTTTTTAATAGTTTAAAAATAAACATTTTAGAAGTTAAAATTCTTTACTTTTTATTGTAAAGAGCAGATCTTCAGGTCTCCGCTGGCCAAATCCTCCTGTAAAACTTTTTTCTTGGCGCCAAATGGCACCATGCTCTAAAATCGCAATGGCGAATCTTACGTCAAAAGCTCAAGTGACTCAATTCATTGCTGGTTTACCTGTACTGAGACGCATTGCGTCATAATAAAGCTTATATTTCTATGACGAAAAATGAACAATTAACATAAAAATCTACATTTGCAAGAAAATGCTTGGAAATTTACCCGTCAAAATCCTTGAAATAAACCGCTGTGTAACATCCGAAAAACTGAACCGATTTTCGTAAACTAAAGACTGAACGGCAGCTGGATCCATTCTAAAATCATCTAGCATGGTCTTATCTCATATAGAAGCGCACAACACTAAGTATTTTAACAAAATCGGATACTCCTGAAGTAGCTCACTGTAAGCAAAACATGGCGTCCGGTGCGGCAGATTGATTTTGGAGTCTCTCAAACTTCGTTCTTGTTTGGACCAATAAGTGAAGAAAAATCATCTTTAGAGGACTTTTAAGGCAAGATTAGATATTAAATCAATATTTTAGGAAGTTTTTAGCTTTCTCCTATTTTATTACAAGTGATTCTAATAACATTTTTGACCATTGATTTTACGTGTGGCAGAATAGGCTTGAGTTGCGGGGTGTCATAGCTAATTGAAGCACAATTTACGAGGAGCCACGTAAATAAATAGCGAGCAAAGCAAAAATGATTCCCTCCCAAAATCTCTTTTACCAGTCTTCATTTGCTACGGTCAACCAAGTGAATTTACGCGAATGTCCCGTCTGTTACAATCATAAATGTTGTATACGAGACTAATTTGTTACGTCGTTGAATGGAAATGAAATTGACAAGCAAATTTAGTCCCGCTGATTAACACGGGGAGAGAAAAGATCCTCATTTTCCAAAAAATTCAGAAAGTTTTAGCGGAATTTAAATTATTGATGTGAAGATTAAGGAAACAAAGATAAGGTGCAGACCAATTTGGAAGTGAGTATCAATGTTTTAAAGGGAAAATTTTGGCGCTCCTCGGTTTTGTATAGCTCAATGTGCAAACTTAGTATAGGGAGAATTCATAAATGATAAAAGCTCTTCCCGATAAAAGATAATTTCTTCTACCCGGTCTTACTGAGTTTGCCTGCAAACTAATTCCAAGCAAGGCAAGGACACTTGAAAATTAACCCTTTTTTGACATTTCATTTTTTGCCTATTTAAGCATAAAAGGCATTCATTTTTGTATAAAGTCTCCCTGAAAATCGCGTCCAGAATATTCAAACAATTGTGCTTCTACGCAGTCCGTGCGTACGCCTAATTCAGAATTTAAATCACCTGACGCAGCCGACGCTGCAGTCGTTTTGACTGGTCAATTTTCCCCAGGGACAAGAACTTGGCGTGGCGATCGCAGAAACAACCTATCACATGCAACTGCATGAATTGCAGTGTGTCGCGTGCAGCGCAGAGTACTTCTTGACAACACCCGTTTAATGAGTAAAATCCCGCGAAATGGGGAGCTTGTCTTCCAGACCCATACTCCATTGCATTACATATTGGGTCCGGGTTCACAGTCATTGACTCCTTCAAAGAGCCGACCTAATTTTGAAATATGAAGCAGAGGCACCTCTTGTAGCAACAGACTCACAGATGTCTGCACATGATTACCGGTACTAGTATCAAATAGCACTCAGAGTCTCAGTTCAGAAGAATTCATAATCAATTAAGCTTTCATCTACCAAAAATCGGCACAATTCTGATTGTGGACTGCCGAATTCAACACACTTGACATAGTAAGATGGCGTCATCATTACACAAAACCTCTGATTTTTCAAGTCCAAATGTCCCACTTGTCGTAGCAATTACTGTTTAAGTTAGCGGAACTAATGCCCATTTCTCCTGTCACTGTGTCAGACACCGATGCTCGCAACTTGAAAAACAATTTTGAAAAATCAGGTAGGCAAATTTTTGGCCGTTGCGGTGAAGGATCATGAGACCTAGTCACTGACTCACTGCCGTTATGAAATTTGTTTGTTTTTTATTTGGCAAATAAATAAACACAATCACAAAAATAGACACAATATCATAAATCGATCTAGCTATAATTATACAAAAATAAATACATAAGTAGCAAATGACACTCTAAATTAGACAGCCAAATCGATATGCCAGAATGGCCCATAAAGTTGACTAAATATGTCAACTTATTTCCAATGGGGTCCTTAAAATGAAAAGATTGCCTACAAAAGAGTAAAACTAACCAAAAGACGGACAAAAAGGACAGAGGGAGACCAATGGAAATATGTTAAACAAATTCAGCCAATTCTTGGTTCAAAGACAGTGTGGATAAATGGGTCCTCACCAGGTACTTGAAGGAATTCTTATTATTGATTGATTTGATGGCATAAGGCAAAGAATTCCAGTCAAGAGTACTCTGGTAGAAGAATGATTTGGAGGCAAGGTCAGTAACCCTTGGGACATGGAAATTGTAAGCGCTAGAACGTGTATGGTGCGAGTGGGAATCTGATATATTGGTGAAAAATTGACGCAAATATGATGGGCATGATGAATAAAATATGTTGAAAACATGATTTTGACTCTATCTTGTATTCTGAGAAATTTGATTTGAGTCCAAGTGAACCTGACCAACTTGCTCTCTGTGAGATAGATTTAAAATGAATCAAACCATTTTGTTTTGAAATATTTGCAATTTACGTTGTTGACATGTATTGAGACCTGAAAACCATGAAGTACAACAGTAGTCAATGTGACACTGAAGTAAGCCTGCAGATTTCGGGTTTTTTCACTCCCGGGACTCGTATTTTATTTTCGAACGGGTACCCGGGACTCGAATCATATTTTAAGATTCACAATGTTAGTTGAAAAGGCACCAGTCGGACACACAGAAGTAGTGCACAAGTACCAAAAGTTACACTCGAGTCTTTTCAGGCTTAAAAACGGCTGATTTAATACCGTACTAACGCGTGTATGTATAGTCCCACCATTTTTTTACCTCGGATTTTATTCAAATTACGAGTGGAACTTAAATCGGGGAACTTACATAAACCGACGTTTAATGTGGTAATATTTAATATTTTCGCTGCTTAGTGGAGTCGCCATTTTGACTACTACAATCACGATTGCGCATGTCTGACAAGTATGATAGCACCGTTATATGTAACCGTGAACAACGCCATCTGTTGACGAACATTCAACAGTCTGTTAACTATTTTTTGCATCTGTTGAATGTTCGTCAACAGATGGCGTTGTTCACGGTTATATAACGGTGCTATCATACTTCAAGAGTTATCTTAGTAATAGAACTCAATATGTATTTTATAATAATTACAACTCTAGCATGAAAGAAATTATTTGTGGGGTACCTCAGGGATCCATATTAGGCCCATTGTTGTTCATATTGTATGTAAATGACATTACTTGTGCATTAAATGTTCTTGATTTTTTATTGTTTACTGATGACACCACTATTACCTATTCACACAAGGATATTAATAGTAAAATGAATATGGTAAACAATGAATTGAATGAAGTCAGTAATTGGTTTAAAGCAAATAAACTGATCTGTCAATGCTAGCAAAACCAACTACATGATATTAGGAACACCTCATATGACTTCGTCAAGAGTACGTGATGATTTAAATGTTGTTTTAAATAATACTGTTCTTGAAAGAGTCAAATGTACTAAATTTCTGGGTGTGCTCATCGATGAATGTCTGACGTGGAAAAATCATATCGATTGTATTTCAAAAACTGTTTCTCGCAATATTGGTGTCATGAACAAACTTAAATTTTCAATCCCAACCCGTATATTACATACACTTTATTGTACGTTGATATTACCCTATATTAATTATGGCATACTCATATGGGGAAACACATGCAAATTGTATATTGATAAACTAGTCAAACTTCAAAAATGGGCAATAAGGACTGTCTCTAAAAGTCACTACAGAAGTCATACCGGTCCATTATTTGCCAATAGTAATTTTCTTACAATAAGTGACATGTATACATTGGAACTCGGATTATTTATGTACAAATATTCTATTAATGATCTCCCGGTAGCTTGTAAGAACTATTTTACAAAACGATCAGATATCCACGACTATCCAACAAGACATGTCAATGACCTTCATTTAACAAAAAACAAAAAATCTTTCTCCGACCAAGGAATTCGTTCTCGTGGCCCAATTCTTTGGAACTCGCTCCCAAAATCATTAAAAGAAACAAAAACTGTTAAACACTTTCGCAATACACTTAAACAGTCCCTCATTAAAAAGTACAAATAAATTTTCACTATTGAAATCTACTAGTATTATATCTTGCCCCTCTGGTTTTTCGATTTTTGAGCCCATCCACGTCTCGTCCGCGTCCTTGTCCTGTCTTGTTTGGTATAGGTAACAATGGTGTTTTTTTATGTTATTTATTTCATAAGGGGTAGACTACTTTTGGCCTCCCAGTCTATTCCTCCATATGTCTTCTTTTATTGTATTTGTACTTTACTGTATTCCTGTATTTTTTTAATGGAAATAAAGCTTGAATTGAATACTTGTCAGACATGCACAATCGTACTTAGTCAAATGGCGATTCCATGAAGAACAGATTGCGATGTTTGTAACAAAACATAGAGAAATCGGTGATCTTCCTGCAAGAGACATCGCATGTTTGATAAAGTTTGCGACTATTTTCGGAAGTAGATTTTGATATTTGATAATTTTTAAGGTCATTTAGCAACTTATGGCCGCCAGTGGAATGATTATTGGAATATTTTGGTAATGATAATTTGGCAACTCAACTTATGCACTGTTTTTGGGGTTTCGAGTAGGCAAATTTGGGACCCAGGACTCGAAAGCAAAACGGGACTCGAAAAAACCGGGACTCACTTGCAGGCTTACACTGAAGTAGGGCAGAACATAAATCTTTGCGCAATTTCTGATTGAAATATTGAGAATGTCTATAAAGGAACTTAAGTTTACCATTGATTTTACCCATGATGGAATTAAACATGCTTTCTCCAGAGAGATGTCGATAAAGTGTCACGCCCAAATATTTGATGGAATCTTGGGATTTGATGATTTGATCATTTTATGAAATCTTAAAATCACCAACTTGGCCCAGTTTTCGTTTGGTACCAAACAAAATACATTCTGTTTTCCCGACATGAAGCGACAGCTTTTTAGAAATCAACCAAATATTTCAAGATTTTAAATCTGAACTCAGGCTATGAGAAATGACCTCAGGATCAGTATGGGAGGAAATGATAACACTATCATCCGCATACAGAAGAAGCTTATTATTATGAACAGAGGTTTCCATGTCGTTGCTGTAACAAAGATAAAGCAGCGGGCCCAGTAAGCTTCCCTGTGGTACTCCTAAGGAAAGCCAGCTGGGACTGGAGTTGAGATCTAGACCATCTATGCATACAAGTTGCTGCCTGTTGAATAAATATGACTGAAACCATCTGGGGTCAATTCCCATAACTTGTGGGAGCCAATTTGTTGTGTATGCTGATCATTTTACACCTGGACGAATTTCAAAGAAACATCTTGTTTATCTTGAAAAGGCTATGGTTGGGCCACTGTTGATTAGGTCATGCGCACAGGTCGCGGCAAGAAAAAAAAAATTTACGGTTACTAGGCCTATAATAATTTAATGATAAAGCTAGTGTAAGCTCTTCATATTAGAATTACACACCATCAAAAACCCAGTAGCACCAACTTTAAATTTTAATGATCTTGCATGTCATAAATAATTGTGTTAGTTGGGTGCACAATGGTGCAATATCAAGGCCCCTACCAAACAGCTTTCTGAACTACAAATAACATACATGTATTTTCATTTTTTGTGTGTGTGATATGTACTGATAGATGGCGGAGTGGTCTTAGGCGCAGGTATCATGAACAGCGCTGGAAAAAATGTAAATTTTCCCTTGACCAATAATTCAGATATCTATATTTCCCGCACACTGAACGGCTGCCAAGTACTTAAAGTGGCGCCAGGGGGTCTGAGGTATGTTCCCTCTAAAATAAGGTTTTTGAACTTGCGCCATTCGACCAATTTTGACAAAGTTGAAGTATTACCACTCCTGGATATTCAACAGAGGCTTGTTTAGTGTACCTGACAGATTATATACTATCTCAAATATCAGAAGGGAAATATACTGTACGTGTCTGTTGGATGTCCAGAAGGCCTTCGACAGTGTGGACAATTCTATATATGTCAAAAACTTGGGGCTATGGGCATTGAATCTGCTTGGTTTGCATCTTACCTTTCCAACCGCAAACAACTTGTCTGTATTGATGACACCGAATCTGAAATCCCATGTGGTGTTCCTCAGGGCAGCCTTCTTGGCCCCTTACTCCATCTCTGTTATTCTAATGACATGGTCTTTGCTGTCAGCAACAAATTACTTCTATATGCCGAAGACAGTGTCATCCTTACTAATGATGCAAACCCAGATACCGCTACTGCCCATAGTCTCACCATTGATAATAAAAGGCCATATTAGTTGGTTGAATGAAAACTAACTTTCTTTACATGCTGTAAAACCAAATTGATCCTTTTTGGCTCAAAAAGAAAGTCGAAAAGATCAACAACTTCCAAGTTCGTTTTGATGATCATTTAATCAAACCCACTGATTCAGTTAAATATCTTGGGGCTACTCTTGACCAACATATCTCAGTTGAACCTATGATTCCATCGTTAAAAAGGCTTTTGGCAGATTGAAATGTCTGTATAGACATTCCAAAAGACTTAAGAATTACCTTAGTAGAAACACATTGATCCATGAGCAGGCAACTTATGTCTACAGTCTAGACTTATTTCCACTGGTTAGTCCCTCCTTCTTGTCTTTGTCCTTGTTTGGATCGGGACCTTTGTCCTTGTTTTTGTGTCGGACCCCATTGGAAATAAGTTTGCATAGACAGCCAGACTGTCTATCTATTTAGCTATTACTGTTTATTCTATCATTATTGTTTTGTTCTCTGGAATATGCTGAATAAACAACAAACATTCTTGCATTAAAATCACGAGCTGAGGCTAAAACTTGGCTGAATAACACTAGATCATCTTTTTCACTAAGTATACAATTACACGGTAAGCTTAACCCTCGTCTAACCAGGGAGGGGGGTGGTTGCAACCCCCCCCCCCAGGTTTTTTCCTCGCAGCATAAAAACGCAAAAGCAACCGACCCCAGGGTTTTGGGTTTACAATCTCTTTTACATCCTTTGCGGTCATTTTGATGAAAAAATTAGGGAGGTACCACCTAAGTTGGGGTTAGGGTAGGCCATCAAAGTTGGGGTGTGGGGGGTTGTTGCAACCTGGTGATTTATGACAAATAAATGCATGGTATGAGGCTGAAACTTGCAGGGCATGTTAGAATTATCATTTCCCTTCTTTATTTGCCAAAAACCCGATGAAATTCCATTATATAGAAAAAATTTGATTTTGGTTACCATTTTTGCCAAAATTCTGATTTTTTGACTTCAAAGACCTCTATGACGTCATAATTACGTAACGCCTCGGCCAATTTTTGTGATCTTAGAATCGTTGGATGGGGAGGAACATACCTATCTATTGATAGCAAAACCAAGTTCATAGGGGGTTCCGTTCCAAAAATTTAGGGGGTGTAACAACCCAGTATATTGTATCAGATTTTGGCGTAAGCACCTCTCCAACTTTGTTATAATTGGTGGAATTGGCGCGAGCTCAATACTTGACTACACAAATAACCAGATAACAATTTTGGTCGGCCCGATATTGCTCCTGTATCCGCAATATCAGTTACATCACTGGTCAGCTGTTCGAAATCCCCACGGACCACCAAACATGACCAATGAAATGTCCGTCCAATAGTTGTTGGTCCGCTGTCAGCCATTATAGGTCAATTATCAGCGGGTCGATCGGTGTGCCGTTGTGAGCTAGTGGCCTTTTTAAGAGAGCCAATATGGTGTACCACTGTGAGTTAGTATACCATTTCCATTTTATTATGGCCTTCGAAGAGCAGTTGTTGGTCCGTTCGGCGGTAGACCTAGCCTTTGAGCTTCCATGCCCAACATACAAGGCAGCATGATGGTGGGTGCTGGATGACCGCCGTTGGCTCTCCAGAGCCGGCGCTTTTAAGGTAGATCTTCTTTTTAATTCTACCTGGGTAACCAACTACCCTCCTCATCAGTCTGTGTAAGAATTTAGGCGTGACACATGGTCATATGATTTTGCAAAATGCTATTAATTATAATTCTTAATTCTTATTCAGTGGGTGTGGCTTATAATTCAATGAAGCAATCTGACTGGTTCTTACCCTAACTCCGCCCATCCATTATGACACGATAGATGACAGGCAGCGCGTCAACTTTGAAACATGTAAACAAATAGGAACTACTTTTTTACAATGCTGCGAATGGGACTTGTTTTTGCAATTTACATTCTAATAAAGACAGGTTCATTAATTTATGAAATAAAATAAGTCAAAACATCTTTATGACACACTCGATTTTGAGCAGATACTGTAAATTTCATAAAATTTATTCAGTTCTTTCGACGATCGACCCAGCTCAGCCCAGGCCTTCTCACTCAGCTAA
>JXSR01S012763.1:39821-49988 GCA_000969725.1 Ophiothrix spiculata
AAGTCTTCATGACTTTCAACAGCAAGCCAAATCGTGATGTGATTCATGCCCAGTGACAGTGCCAGTATTGACTCGGAAAGCCGTGTCATCTGTTTATGCAATGTTACGTTTTTCAGCAAGTAATGATTACAATTGTATCTTCATCAAAGCAAATAGGCCTATTAGTATATTCAAATCAGATTTTGTGCATATTTCCCGGGTATTTCCCATGGCTGTTTTTCTTCATGGACATGGTTCGTCATGTCGTTTGTAAACAAAATAATGTGAGATTCATCTGGTATATTAATCCGCGCCAGTTGCGCGTTGGAAAAATCGTGCACATGGATTGATTCATTATTTTGACAGGGGTGTCAGTAATTAACTAGGTGATGTTACACTATTTTTTTAAATGTAAAAACACATTAATTTTCTTGAAAACGGTAAAATCCAAATAAGAATGAGAATAAAAGATAATATTTCTTGTTTTGCCTGTCATCTATCGTCTCATAATGGATGGGTGTGTACATTATTTTATCGTAATGGACACCCCCTGCGGGGGCGTCCATTACTCAAAATAATGTACACACCCATCCATTATGAGACGATAGATGACAGGCAAAACAAGAAATCTTATCTTTTATTCTCTAATTATAATATGACAAGAAGTGAGTCTAGACAAAAAGGGACGGTCAGGACACTTGGTGAATAGTCGATAGTAATATGTTGCATCTGACAGATTTTGAGATATTTTCGGTTAATTTTGCCATAGAGAACTTAGAAAATGGTGAAAATATTGAAGTAAAGTGAATGAAAATAAAATTCCACCCTTGAAAAGTGGCATTATCTTTTCAGCTTTTTATCCGTGAATTATTTAGTTTAAAGTTCTACAAACTTATTTCAGTCTTTTTTTTCAGTATGTAGGCCTAATGCTATAGTTTGTTCGTGAAAAAATAAAAAATGAAAAGTGCATCCGTCGGAATTTTCCGGAATTGAAACCGGACGGGAAGTAACTTCAACATGACAAAAATTGCCTAAAATATAGCATTGAACACCGCGAAAAACGTTTCCAGTTATTAACCTTCCAGGACGGTGTAAGGTGTCCCAATAAAAACGCAACAAACTTTGAACTTTTCTTTTGAGAAAACAGAGCACAATTTTTAGTAAGTGTTATAGTAATAGGCCCTATAATAGTGTAGAGCATTGGCTTTCACAAGATATTTGTTTTGTATAATTTAGATTTCTTAATCAAAAGTTATTGCACACTTTGTAAAGACCCGAAAAATCTTGATGGTCTGATTTGTTAATCTGTATAGATTCACCATTGGTGACGTAATGGAGCACACGTTGAATGGAAATTGCTTGAAACATCACATGATTAGGAAAAGCTTCCTTTAAACTCATTTCATGGCATAAGGATTCATTTTAATTAGGATCTGCTGATATTAAGCAGGTTTATTTTTGCGTCTGTTTGAGTCAACCTGTTGCGTCGCCTTGACAGGTCAGATGAATCACTAACTTACTTGAGTCCTTAAAACCGTTTTGTCTTCCGTTTTTTTCTTGGTTTCTGTAAAAGGCTAGTAAATTACGGTATTATTGGTTGACATCTTTAATGATACTTTTTTCAACTCTTTTGGTAGAAATTGTATCCTAAAATACCCGATTGTCTCACCAGAAGAAACAGATTCAAGAAATATGAGAGTATAATGAAAATGTTCACTTGTTTTAGTTAAAGATGAACTTAAAATATCAGTTTACGTTAGGTACAGGATGGGTAAGATTTGTTTGGACTGGTTTTGTTCTAGCTGGTTTCAGAATACTGTCATATTCTCCTCATTTCAAGTTCTGCATTTCTTTAACTGGAAGTCTATTCTCACAAATCGGACCAAAGGAGATTTATAGGGCTTTCTTAATTTCTTCGTATCTCTGGACTAGAGTGGTAAAATTAAACAGGACAAACAGCATGTTGTAGAGAAGTTAATCCACTTTTAAATCATATGTATGATTTAATCTTTTGGCACCTTTTTCAATATTTTTTATTTGCTTGTTGCATTAATATTGGGACAAGCTGTATATTCAATTCAGTTCTGGGGATTCCCTTTTCAGACTAAAATTTTGGAAATCTACACACCCCTAACAAATCCAAATTTGAGTGTGCCTCCTCCTTTTATTTTATGCACATTTCTAGTTAGACTGTACTGTACAATCATGAAAAATATTAGTTTTCAAATATTTTGGAGGTGAAAAAGAAATATTAGTTAGTTAGTTATATGCATCAAATCTGCTAAAAGTCCTACATGTAACCCTAACCTCCTACCTACCCCTTTTCGTTCTCAGCCTATCTCCTCGGAAATAAGGGTGTCAAAAATTGGTGGTTTCCACCGGGGCTCGAACCAGGGACCTGTCGCATCCCAATCCCGTGTCCACCTATACCAAGCCACCCAAGGGGCGCTGCCTAGCCAGTGATTTCGTGCCAATATAGGACCCCCGTCTATGACGTATTCGGACTTGGACGATTTTGGTGATTTGCTCTTGTAGCTTTTTGTAACCTTTGGGAGCTTTAGGGTTAATTTTGTCAGAGTATGACTTTTCTGTATATTTTGCACTGTTAGCTCAAAATGCCAAATGCCAACTTTACTGAAGCTTCGTGATGGATGATCACCTTATTTAATGACAAAATACGAATTGAGTTTAAAAACTACTCTCAATCATTTTACAACTATTCTATAACATATTATTCTAGATCATACCACTGCTGCCGCCAATCCCATCACAATTACCGGTAGTCATGGTGAAACCTTAGAGGGCCTCTCCATCATACGACAGCAATTTATCTTTACTCCGTTGTCTATGCTCTCTGTCTATTAAAAAAGCTCTCCACGCAGCATACATTTACATAGTGGTAGATATTATATGGTTTCAACTGGCAGGCACTGTTATTGCATGCATGCACAGACACATGTGACTATGCTTCAAGCGTTGGATCTAAAAGTATTTTATCAGACTTATTATTGGATTTTTGGATCCGTTTAATATTTCCTCGCTAGCAGGAGTGATGTTTATTCATTTTTGATGATTTTCCTCCGATTGTCTTTGATTTTTTTCAGATATTGTGTGACAGACAATTGTGAGGAACTGTTTGGGTTGCGTGTGATGGATTGGTTTTATAGAACTGGAATAATGGTACCTTCTACTTCAGCCGTCTATTTTTACGAGACATAGCGTCCGTTTTAAAGATGATCTGGAATATTAGATAGAACAATTTGATCACTAGGACCATCAAGTAAGTGGCATATATTCCAAAACTCTTAATTTTACAGGGATAATGTTTATTCATGCTTAAATGGATTTGAAATATCATATTGTACAAATTGGATGATTTTCACAGTGATAAAAAAAAAATTGCCAATGTGTGAAAAATAATGTACTTATGCAGTGAAACGAGATATAGTTTTCATACTCGGGCCAGAACACACTGCATGCCTGGAATTACATGCGTAGGAGGCTACAATTCTCTACAACATATATGAAACATTTTAGGATCATTCTTGTGAAATAAGAAGCACTTACAAAAAGGACTGCGTGCGTCGGAGTCTACCTATGAGGCATCCAAGGATCATACAGTGGTATTGAGGAGCATTTATGAAAGGTAGGAGCTATCAGGGGTTATGAATTATTGAAGGGAATCGTGTATAATATATGAACTCAGTCTCCTCTGGAAGTGTTGGAGATGTCGGCTAGAATTTTGGCAGTAATTAGATCGTTAGTTATTAATATATTTTGTGTTAATTGATAACATGCAGGGCTTTGTGTAAAATAATTGTTTTAACATCTTTGATACTAGTTTATTTACTTGCCTTTTCTTGGAAATAAAGATTTAAGGGGCTGATCATTGTAGATTTGATTTTGTTCTGGAAATTGATGTGTAAACACTTATTTCTAGAAGCAATATAAAATGATTGGCATACAAAAAATACAATTTGACACAAATGGTTAGTTAGCAGAAAAATATACGTAGTGCCTGACCGGTCTGATCGGATTGATCGGAATCGGACCTATTGGACCCTTTGGAAGAGGATGCTTGAAAAGGGGGTCTTGAGGACGGCACATACCTGTACCTTTCGTCAATATAAGCGACCCCGAGATTCAAGCCAAGCACCTGAGTCCTCATTAGTTAATCACTTTAAAACAAATGTCCATATTGACCATCTTAATTAATTGTCCAGATTTAGCACCTTGAAGCAGTAGCTTAATTAGCTGTATCTCCCTCTTGTGGGTTGCCCTTAGTTACCAGGTCGTTAGCTTGCATGACATATTGTACATTATACCCCGGGGGCACTCACAGACAGTATAAAAGTGTCATACGATTGCCACCGAGCACCTTGGAAGTAGGGGTCTTTTGGTGACAAATTGGGTCTTAAAAGAGGGTCTTTCATCAGTGACAAAGTGCAAAATATGGGGGTCTTTGGGCGAAATTCACCAAAAATAGGGTCTTTGGGGTCAAAATGGCCAAATGTTTGCGAAATTTTTGATGAATTTTTCAAAATTTTCGAAAAATTACATCAAATTAAGAAAATGGTGCGTCTTTGAGTGACAAAGATTGTTTTAGTGTCAAGGAAGTTTCAAAAATAGGGGGTCATTGAGTGACAGTTGGTAAAAATAGTGGGTCTTTCGGTGAGAGCGAGCGAAAAAAAAAGTTGAGTGCCCCAGGGCATTATACATCCTCCCGTATATCAATTTACATTTCATTTATTCAGTCTTTCATCAATGTACATTAAAAACATCATCTATATATAGAAAATAAATATACAATTATCAAAGATCTAATTAAAATTTTAAAAACAGCACATAAATAGAGAAGACAAATTGATATGGCCAAGGATAGCCAAAAAAGCCACAAAGGCGTATTTCCATTGAGGGCCCTAGAGAGGGAACAGAACACGGGTGACAAAGAGATGATGCTACCTTGGTTTAGTTGCAAGGTGAGCTTTTGCTCTTTTTTTTAAAGTTGGCATAGCGATGGATTTGAAATTGCTAGGGAGGATTTCAGAAAATGTCACTCAGACTGGTGACATATTATTAAATTTTTTATAAAGCATGATTGAGTTTCAGTAGTTTCACTCTGTGATCGGCATTTAAAGCAATACTATAAGATTTCGATTAAAATAGTTTACAGTAAAAACAGCATAAAATGAAGGAATGTGACAATCTAAAAGCGTTTTCAAGTATATTTTGTCATAAAATTGTTTTGCCACCAACACATCATGCTTTCCTATACTAATACACGTGGAATTTAAATTCGGGATCTCGAAATTAATTCAACAAATGGCCATAACAGAAAAAATAAGCATCTTTGAGCCAAATCGTTTGGAGGGTATTTATATAGATCTACCAAAAACAAACCCAATTAGCCCCAATAGTCATGGGTGACAGGGGCGCTTCATTTTTAACACTTTATAGTATTGCTTTAAAACATCAAGCTTATCAAGCTCAGCCTGCCCAACATGTGTGAAGATGGAGAATAAGCCTAACCATTTTATTTTGCATCACTTGAAGTTTACTTCTGAGAAAGATCAGACAATAATTATAAAGAGGAACAGGAATAATCAAAATAGCACTGAATTAGAGCAGGGACTGAAGTTTTTCAATTTTTTGATCAAGAACAGAGCTTGTCTGTATAAAAAATTGAGTCTTGCATTTGTGGGACATGCGTGGCCTAGCGGATCTAGTCCTAGACTGTTAATAACCGGGCATTGACAGTCGTGGGTTCAAATCCAGTGGGCGGCGTGTGAGAGAGATGGAAAGAGAGATGAGCACTCCGACCTGTGAAATACAGGCCGTCCGCTTTACCTTTTTTTTTTTTTTTAAATAACATCAATGGCAACTGGGTGCTTTAGAAGCTATGATGGTAGCAAAAGTATACATCAGGACTTTATTTTTTGCTATTTACGTCCATGCCAGTTGTTTCCCAGGCCCCTGAGCCTTCGAGCTTCTACCTGTTAAATAATGATTACGCTTCAATGTGATAATTTTGAAATGGAGTCTATACACAGCTTTTGATTTTCTTTACCCGATAGCGAAGCTTTTGGAGGCATGGGACCAGCCTGGGGTCTATATCAGAGGAGGGTGGCCGTGGCAATTATCACTGGTTGTTGTACTGTTTCGTAGCCGATCCTGGCTGCGTCATGTCTTACATCGCCTCTGGTGTAAGCCGTTGGAAAACTTGCGGGAAAATACAACTTCCGGGGTGGTCACTAAAATTATATTCCTAATCGGTAAAAAAATATGATAAAATCTATAAACAGTGGGGTTCACAGCGGATTTGGAATAACAAAATTATGTTATTACAGTTTTACTATAGGAACACTTTTGTAGTTTTTGAGGAAAGGTAAAAATATGATTTTTGTAATATTTTCTTCAATACGTTACGACCCAATAGAAGTACACATAAAATGTATCTTAAATTTGCGTTTTAGAAATCCCTCGTTCCTAAATCTACTGGCTTCAGTAAATCGTGTCCTGTGCCGCCTGGTCTATATATTTCACTAAACATTTACAATGCATTGTAGCTATGAAGGATTTAGCTTGTAGCTAAACTGGATCTCACAATGCCGTAAAAATCCTCCGTAAGCATGCAATACATTATAAGTTACAGGAATATGATAGGAGTAAAATTCAAATCCTTCATGATGTTGCGGAGCGTCAAGGGGTAATCACAAGTTAACGATGGATTTGGTCTTACAATGCGGTACCCGGGATGCGGTAACAATATATTTACATGTAAATGTTAGTGAAATATTTATCGGCCTCTGGTATATTTACAAGCATTTTATTTTGAAATTGACGTGTTGAGTAAAAATAATTTAATTTATGAACAATAATTCAGTGTAAAATACAGAATTCAATTTTGTAAAAAATAAGTCAATCACCAAAAAAAGTACATACAAATGCAGTAATGATTTGTTTCAGCTAAGCTTGGCAATAATAAAACTTGTAAATAGATGGTAAATGAATTGAGAAATTGTTAATTTGAGCATTTTATTTTGCCTGCCGATAAGGTTGTAACCTTGTGTCGAAAATAGGAAATCAATTTTGATAAAGATTTTTGAGTTACAGGGACATCTAGATTTACCATCTCCATTTATGTTATTGGTATTGATTTCAGAGGGCAATTGATTAGTTATTTTTGTTGACTTGGGAGGTTAAATAGTAGTGAGTAAAATTAGTATGTGTTTGATATTATAAGAGTGCTAAGATTTGTTATAATGTAAAGCCATTAAAAGATTCAGGAATTATTGATGACAGTCGCGGATCTGAATTTTACGGGGGGCAGGGAGTGTGTTTTTCAGCTTTTCTTACAAAAAATTGACCCAAATTAGGCTGATTTTGCAGGATATTGTCAATTTTACGGGGGGCGCCCGCCCCTTCCGCCCATCCCCTGGATCCGCGGCTGGATGAAAGTAAAAATTTTCAATGTGAAATTATTTCATGTCATCTTCAGTTTGCTATAAAATTTATTATTTTCTTGCATTTTCTGTTTTATTTTGTTTGGCGACTTTTAGCACAAGTTTGTAATACTTATTTTTGAAATTTATTTCATGCTTGCTTAGAAGCGTGATTAAATAGTGGTAGTGTTGAATCGTACCGGTACTATCCAAGCAAACCTTCGTTGAGTGAACAGCATTAAAGTCTTGACTTATATTCAGAAATACAAGGAGGATGGTAATTAACCCTAACCTGCCTCGGTCCAACAAAATCCAACTTGCAAAAATCAAGAAATTCACATACGTGTCCAAATACGTCATATATGGGCATGAAATTGCTGCCATGGCAGGCCATACTCATGGCTTGTCATAGATGGACATTGGATCGGGATGGAAGAGGTCAAGGGTTCGAATTTCAGCGGAAACAGGCTATTTTTTATATGACTTATTCAGACTTAGATCATGGATTCTAGAGAATCCATGCTTAGATAGGGTTTTATAAACTATTTATAGAACCAATTGTATCAAAAAGTGATGGTATCAGAATTGTTTGAAGGAGGATAAGAGGGTTCAAAGTAAGTTAGTTCAAAGCTTTTTTTTTAAATAAAATTACTCATTTTGGAACTGGTATTCGTGTCATTTATTTTGTTCAAAAGGATTGTTGTTGTTTTTAGGATGACCTTCATTGATATTTTGTAGGACTGATTGTCTTTTACATTGTAACTCTAATAGAGCTCTATTTTGTTCAACTCGCATATATTCTCCTCATCATTTGATCAACCCAAAGTTGGGGTTTGCCCTTTGGATGACGTAGACGTTGTCTGGGTGCTTTGCCTACTGGTCTACCACAGAATTCATTTGAAGGTCTTCTAAATTTAACGCAAGTCATCACCAGAATTTTATTCCGATAAATTTGGTTCAAATAGCTTCAATTGCTACATTGTCTTAAAGCACACAATTTCATTGTTGAAATTTAAAACAATAATGACTAAAAATACAGGCCTTTGTAAAATTTGAAATGTATTTTTTTTTGGTGAAAATTCAAAGTGACTAAATATATTTCTTATTAGCAAATATTGTGATGGGCAGGTAGGCAATATAAGATGGTCTATTTGCACTGTAAAACTAAATTATTTGCAAAAGACAATTTCACTCTATTTTGATTTCTCAAGATTTTGAGTTTTGTAAATCATCATCAGTCTTGTTTTCAGTTATATGTAGAAATAGAATCATATTTGAAGGTGAATTAAGTAATTAGATATCTTAAAAAATAATCAGTGGTGTGAAAATAAACTACCCGCAAAAATAAAGTTGTCAGATCCTGGCAACTAGGATGTTTATGATGTCATTGTACAGTCTGTCACTGGTAGCCAGCTAGTGTAGCATGGTGTACTGTATGTATGTTGTGTGGAGGTTTGGTGGTGGGTTGTACAACGTTTAGATGAGCAATTCTGACAACGGGGAAGAAATACCTCTTACAGTAAGAGGAATTTACGACGTCTTGATGAGATGCTGTACATGTGATGCGACGATGACGATGGAATATATACCGGTGTTTTGATAAACAGGAGACAGTTGATGACCTAATTATATGTTTGTATGTAGGTTGCTGTATTGTGGAGCATAAATTTATTGCACAGGTAATTAATGTGTAGATTTAGGTTCAGGTCTGAAGAATGTAAGATATTGTGATACTTTAAAGGGACTAGCCTGGAATGATTCAATTTTTAATATACACACTACTGTACTGATTTTTGATAAATTTTAGGAGGTCCATTCAAAAATCAACTCACTCATCGCTCACTATTAAGGTTGCCTATCAAATTTAAAGGAATTAACCGAGGTTCCACATAGAATTAAAATTGAAATCTATGGAAATACTTGTTGCCTTATAAAGCTTGAAAATGTATGAAAATCAAGAAAATGTTTAAAAAAACCTCAGAAATGGCTCAAATTGAGGGAGACATTATTAGGTGTTCATGAATGTGCCCGTCTGGAATCTCTTGGATCAAGTATAGCTCCTGAAGAAACATACTACTTGAGGCAGAAAACAAAGTTCTCAGTTGTCATTCGTAACTGTAATTTTTTGTTTAAATTATCACCTGAGATAAGTTAAACCGTTTTTGTACAAAAACAGGTGAAAATCATACTTTCAGTTTAGAGTGTTACTGCTAAAATATTGATCAGTCCAGGCACTGCTTGCGTGTTTTGTTTAGTCAAACGCGACCCCTGCTATATCACTGCGTTCGCGTATTGTTGCGGTTAAAGCATACACACTATTATCGCAAGCTCTGCATATTATCGCAAGCTCTGCATATGTACGCAGGTCATTATCAGAAGTCATTGTTACCTGATACTGACTGCGTACTTGTGTGCTAAAACAAGAAATAATCTTATTAGATTGGAACTGCATCTTCCGTAAATCTGTTGATTTTTTGTTTCAAATTTAACAAACTACCTTGATAAGTGAACAAAACAACCAAAGATAATGCATTTTGCTGATCCAAACCCATTTTCTATCTCATTTCTTTTATATGATACCAGCATTTTTAACAGATTTATAAGGGCTCAGTTGGACTAATGTACACTGTTTTGATCATAGAAATACATATGTCAATGGCCAAAAACAGTGTACCGTATATTACTTGTACATTATAGCTCTATAATATGTTGATGTGTGAATGAGCACTAAGCCTACCCTTCAGAA
>JXSR01S012764.1:6682-20584 GCA_000969725.1 Ophiothrix spiculata
TAGATAATTTTCAATTGTGGTTAAGAGGTGATTGCTCTGGTTAAAGAAATCAATATCAGCTAACTTCCTCTAGGATGGCAAAAGAACCTGACATGGACCCCTCTGAAGGTGGTACCTAATATGACCGCAAAGGATGAAATTACAACTACTCAAAACCCCTACCTCATATTCGTTTGCGTTGTTATGCAACAGGGAATCATATGTTAGGGTGGTAAGACAAGGGTTATCCTCAAAAGAGGTAGTGGGTTCTTACCTTACACAAACAGACAGATTTTAGTAAAACAAATAAAACAAAGACGAAGTCATTACGGTGATCTAAGAATTGTTAGGTCCCATTTCAAAACTCAACTGCGGCTGCCCTTCCTGAACCGGAAGTTCTGTGTTATGCCGTTGCTTATTCCTTAACTTAACTTAATTAAACTCACTATTTAAACACATTCGAATAATCTTTTCCTCTTTTTATTAGCAAAATGATAAAAATCCGATATTTAAAGGTTATGTGCAAAGAAGGTGAACAGTGATCAGTAATGAACCAATTAACACTCATATTATAGGATAAATAAAAAACAATTCCTGCAGT
Organism: Ophiothrix spiculata; assembly: GCA_000969725.1. Classification (NCBI taxonomy): domain Eukaryota; kingdom Metazoa; phylum Echinodermata; class Ophiuroidea; order Amphilepidida; family Ophiotrichidae; genus Ophiothrix; species Ophiothrix spiculata. The sequence continues at coordinate 7,263 of JXSR01S012764.1, forward strand.
TTTTGCCTCCATTGTCAAAATAAAAGCATTTGAAGTATACACACGGCAAAGCTACACGACTTTGACCCACTGAATCATGACATACATAAAGGTTACTGTCCTGTGTGGCCAACTACTACCAGCTTCTATGCAGGACTTGTAAATGCATAGAGTTAGAGCAGTATTTTTTTTTTTTTGAAAATTTTTCACATACCTGCTATTGACTGGAATTGAATTATTTATCTTTAATATGATGGTATAAAATGATGTACGATGTTAAGTTATATAAAAAGTAAACTGTTAAAAACTATTTTTCAAATTAAACATTGTGTCTAGTCAAAAGTCAAAAAAGAGTTCAATACATATCCTCAAAACACCATTGGTTTGTATGTGAAAAGCAACAGTGCATAAAACTTGGGTAACCTTTATCTATGTCATTTTAGTGTTGAGTCAGATATTGGGTGATACATTATTTCAGTTTAATTTGCTTTGATGAAAATGTGTTGCTTTTGTATTTAGTTGGTTTGATACAACCTATTTCTATACTTTGGTGTCAAATATACCCAACCTTTGCATATAACCTTTAAAACTTTTATAGCAAATTTGGAAAGGGTGACAATTTTGCTGTTCGGAATTGAAACAAATGATGTAAAATAAATTAATTCATGTAATCAAATTTTTCTCGGAAAAGTAATAATAAGCACCTTAAAAGAAAACATTTAAAAATGTAGTATGGTTGAAATAGTTAAACAGAGCATTACAGTATGTAATTTTCATCTCGAAATTGACTCTGATCATTCTTTAAAAGCAAAGTAGTTTTCAAGCTTTTCGTACATATGTCGATTAAAATGTGCTAAGCAGATATTCACATCACGAAATCCGATCACTTTGTGTAAACATTCATGTTTAAACAATTTCCTTTCGGCAAATACTAAATTGTCAGATTTCATGGAGAATCAAAAACATGATGAATAGAGGGAGGATATAAAATAACATGAAACACTTAATAGAATTCAGATTTTCCGCAAAACTTGTTTTTAATTAAGTATGTATAATTAAGACTTGTTGTACTGTGAATATTTTCACGTACGGTAGTTTGGATAATTTCTCCCATTCACACTTGACATTTTTGGTATTTATATGCACACCACTTTTTGCTGTACATTTGCTGTGCTTTAGACGCATTTAGCGCGAATAGTACGGTGTAGATTGAAAAATACCAATTATGCAGTGAGTGTGCAATAATTATCATTATACCCTAACCAATACGAAGAGGCTTAAACAGAATATATTTTATTAAAAGGAGATCTCGAGAGACAAGTGGTAAAACATTTACAATTAATGGTTAAAATCTGTTTTCAGAGTGTGATAAATTAATATTGTAATAAATGAAACGAATACAAATATTTAAAAAAAATCACCTTCACCAAATTGCTTTAAACTATTCCAAAACTTCAAAAAAAAAATTGTACAACCACAACAATAAGAAGCTTCTATTTCATAAATTACCTTTAAGTAAACGACCACCATAGCTTTCAGACCAAGCAAGAGATGAAAAATTAAGTCAGCCAATCTTTTCAAAACATTTGGACGACACATATTTAATAAAGAATGTTTACTTTACCTGTCTAGCACCCGGTGTAATGAAATACAGCGTCCGCGTGACTGAAATGTCCTAGCTACTATTAAATTGTGTAGAACGTACTTGTACATGTGCGATCAATAAATCATCGATTGCGACTTATTCCGTATGGTTCAATTAGACCCGGACTCCTGGTTATGGGGGACACTCAGTCTCACTACACCGGGTCTAGCTCAAGAACGTGCTTTATTTGGCGGGGTACTGACTTTACACTGTTAGAAATGACCGTAATTTTACGTTGCCTGTAACCCAAGCTCAACCGTAAAAATAAACGTAATGCTGTACATAAATGTCATATCTTGTATTTCCATTGCAAGAATCACTGCTGTTAGGGTTGTACTTGAAATGGTATATGGCGTAACACCCATTGTTTATGGTAAGGTGACTATTGGTTTGTTAAAATATATCTCATTTTGATGCCACGCACTGTTTAAACAAATATTTTTTTTGGACCAAATTTACCAAAAACTATGGATGATACAAAGCATATAATTCTAATCTCAACCGTGATTCCACTGATTCTGACAATATAAATGCAAGAAATACCGTTTAAATACAACAATGCCATATTTTACACTTGAAATAAAATTCCGGGCAACGTAAATTTACAGAAATTAATCAGCGTACGAATTATATCTCATAAACGGCGGACAAGATAATAAACACAATGCCGTAAAGCATCTAGACAGCTCATAACGAATAAACTTATATTGGTGATATGCGATTTAATTTTTTTCGAGGTGGCAACTACTCCCTCGTAGCCTCGGACTAGGTGGTCCCCCAGATTTTTGTTTTCATCAAAATGACTGCCAAAAGATGTTAAAAAATATACTTAAATGCCCAGGGTCGTTTTTGTTTGCGCTTTGGTGCAATCGACGATCGATCGTCAGGGGGCCTCCCCCAACCCTTAGGAAAACGAGGGCTAATCTACAGTATTTACTTAAGATTTCAGTTACAGTATTACAGTACTGTACCAACTAAAGTTGTTTGCCTATTCCTCTAATACAGCAGTTTATTCTCTCATGGAAAAAATAAGACTAGTAAATTTAAAATTAGTCAGTGGGTCCTTAGAGTATATCTTTTCTATCTAAATCTTAGGAGCCAATGATTTCTTTAAAGCAATGTTGCTGTATATTATATGATTGAAACATGCTTAGCAGATATTCACATCACGAAATCCGATCAGAATATGTAAACATTCGACATTCATGTTTAGATAATGTCCTTCGGCAAATACTAAATTGTCAAATGTCACCTTAGATTTCATAGAAAATCAAAAAGAAGAAGGTGATGAACAGAGGTAGGACACTGACATAACTTTAATCATATAAGTTTAAATATTTGGAATACAGTCCCTTTTATATGAGGCATACACGAGTAAGGCTTTTAACAGAAAAATATGAGGCATGTTCGGGCAAAATGAGAGCATAATAATTTTGAATAAATTCTAAAGTTAATTTAAAAAAAAGCGTGGTGAATTAACTTTTTATTAATAAATTGCAGAAAAAAAGAACATGATATCGAGTTTTTACTACAGAAAATATTGTAAATTAATAGATATTTTTTAAAATTGTTAGACATTTACATCAGTCTTTAAAAACGTATTTGAAAATATATACGTTTTCTAAAGACCGATCTATACTCAACTCAACACTTTTGATAATGATGTAAAACTATTGTGTGACTTCAAATAAAATAACTTAAACGTTGAATTCAAAACCCATTAAACTTCGCCCACACATTATTTAAATTGAATCTACATATCGTTTGTAACTGGTCTATACTTTTTTCGATCATCGATCACACTTATTTGATGTCGCCTTAGCTTGGTAGCGAAACATTTGTGTAGAAGCCAAGTATAATAGTTCTGGTCTTCCAGTGTTTATAGTTTTACCACACACAAAAGCTCCATTTTGATTATAGTACAAATCAATAGTGAGAAGCAAAAACCAAAGCGGCCACGATTACTGTTTTTTTTTTTTTTTTTGCCGAAAAATCCCTAAGGAATAAAACAACAATGAAGGGTTCCTTTGCTTTAAAGGTGTGTGTTCCGATCACTTTTACTCACAAAACCAAATTTGCGATTTTGATACCACATGAAAGCGCATATTTTTCTCATAACTCTTGTTATTTTTCACGCCTTTATTATGTTTCGATGAACAGATATGGTCAAAAAAATGATAAATTAATGGAATACTTTGTTAACAAAAATAAATATCCTATATCTTTATGTGGGTCATTCTCAGACACATATTTGTCTGTAGCATTAATTTGGCTCAAGATATAATAATGAAACTTTAAGATTGCTTTTTTATATGTGTTGACCCTTCATTTAAATATGGAAAAAGAGTATGTTCATTTTTTCAACAGATGGGAATACCTACCTTTATTAGAGGCAAATTTCATTTTTAGGACAACAATACTTCAAAGCCAAATAAATACCGAACGGCAGTGAAATCTAATACATTCTGAATTACATTGAATTATCAATTTGCGCCTACTGTTTGGATCTTGTTACATATTTGCTCTACTGGACGACAGCCATTGCAATAGCAAATATCTCAATAGTAAAGGCATATTTTGTATTCTTCAAATTTCAGGTTAAACTTTATTTGTTTAGCTATTATGACATATTTTTTACCAATTAATAATCATGTTCTATTTACAGTAACATTTTATTAATCAAACTTATTCATATTTATTATTCATTGTAGTATATATAACCTGCAATAAATTACAATTACTTAAGATTGTTCCAGAATAATTGATTTATTAATTAAAGATGCCCCTACATAAAGTAAAAGCAATATTTAATAACGTTTGAAATGAAAAATAATACCATTTTTAAATCATTTATACAATCTACGTGATTTGGCATTTAAATCCCAATTACGAAAAGCTGATAGAATGAGATTGATGTTTCACAACTGCATTGCGTTTTCAAATTTCTTCCTCTAATCAATTATTGAAAGATTGACATGGTTAATTTAACTTCTGTTCAACTACATTTTGGTGTTCTATTTTTGTGACATCTGTCATCTCTGATATAAATCAACTCGGATAGTAGCTGTCGAAGATTAATTCATTTAAGCACATACAAGCTGTCTGTTTTTTTACCCAGTCGCTAAATTTAAAACCGACTGTTAGAATACATTTGTAAAATAAACATGCATGTTTAAATTCATAGTTTTCCATGAAAATATATCGAAACTAATGCTAAACTGGTCATCGTGGTCGTAAACAAAATGAAAAGATATTCTATATAATTATCTACGACAATGCGTGTAGGCGACCTTTCTCGCTAGAGGCAAACATTTCTACAATCAGGAATGCCCTACAGATGTGGTTTTGGCCTTAACTTTAAGTTTTGAGAAGCATGTCATTAAATATAAAATAAAAATAAACATTTTGACATGAATCAGTGTGTTAATGTTATCCAAAATCTTCACAACCTAAGTTTTGACCATAAAAACCGCTAATTAATATTCATAATCATAAATAACATAAGCCAATATTTGAAATTAAATGCTCGATTCGAGTACCTCACAAATGTTGTCTTTGTTATTGGTCAATTTTTCATAGATCTTTCCCAATGAAATATCCTTTGTGTGCTCCACTTAAAGGGCCACATGTTGACATGCAATGTTGATTCCGTTTTCTAATTTCACATGTTCACCTTTTGACGTGCTATAGTTCTTGTGATGTCTATTTATGCAAAAATGTTGACCCCACTCTCAAGGATTTAAAATTCAAAAACTGTTACTGAAATAAGAAATAACCGTAGTAATAGTGTGGATGAAAACAAATAATAAAAAAGAACCAATTAGAATCGTAAAAAATATGTTAGGTAAGTAAATTAACTAAATAGAAGAAAAATAAATCACTAAACACTTCTGCCTACCTAATTGTCTTTTCAAACGGCTCACAATCGCTTTCAGAGATAACACTTAATTCAGACAATCATTTTAAAAACACTTGTATGGTATATTTTTAAATAAAGAATGTTTACTTTGCCTGTGTAGGTCTTGAATGCACCGTACATTAGTTTCACTGAGCGCAGACCTCACGACTTGTATTTTAAAAATCATGAACAGGACACCAAACAAAGAATGCCAAAAACACTAGACGGCTCATATCAATAAACCTTCCGAAATACCACTGGCAGACGCGGTCTATTATATAATAATAATAATAATGTCAATACTGTGTAAAGATTGATGAATTTTTGAAGCAAAGCCTATTTTTATTTCTGTTAAGTATTTATATGATAAATATGCGAAAAATATGTTCTATATTTTCAGCTTGACATGTCTTTAGGGTAAAAATAAGCATTGTTCTCTTTGTTAAATAATTCAAGATTAACCTAAGTTTATGTGACTTAATTTGCCACAATTTTGAAACAGGATTTTTTTTCACTCTTTGAAGTTACGACAAATTTTCTCACTAGACAGTATTGTTTGGTGTTCATGAAATAAAAATATTTCAAGTGCAAATGTGCAAAGGTATGTAAACATTCAAATGTTACATGTCTGTAAAGAATCACACTAGAGATACCATCATCTTAAAATCACTCGTACAGTGTACGTGCTTTGGCATTTAAATTCACATGAGAATAGCGATAAAGAAAGATCGACGTTTCACTAATGCATTGCCATTTCAAATCTTCATTCTTTAACTGAAAGGCTGACATGGTTAATTTAACTCCTGCTCCTCTACATTTTAGTGTTCCATTTGTGTGACACGGCTGTCATCTCTGGTATAAATCAACTCAGATCCTAGATGCCGAATGATTACACCATTATAATACGTTCAGAAAAGCCTGTCTGGTTTTAGCAGTTGACACCATTTGTTGCCTTATAACGATACATGTCAACATTTAGGGCTTAAGTAAAATTATTATCATTTTGAGGTGCAAGATGTTAATTTTTAATCGGAATTTGCATCTGCAGAGTACAAATTCGTAGGTTCTGTTTCTGATGGTGATTGGTTTCGTCTCAGGAGTATGAACTTAAGCTAAGTCTTGAATATAAAGTAGATGGAAAAACTTTCATATATTTAGTTTCTTCATTTCGAAATATGAATCTGCGAATATGTCAAATATTTTGGTACAATTTCTAGTTGTGGTTGGTTTCGTGTCAGTATATGCATTTTTTGGCAGATTTAGGTGCATTGACGGTTTTGGAATTTTTAAGAAAACAATTGGGTGATTGACTCAACCTGAAGTGTTTTTTTACGTTTGAGTGAGTTTTGGGTCAAACGTTAAAAATGCTGAAAATACATCAAGTTACATATATCAAATTAATCGTCTTGTCGCCGGGATGTCAAATATATATAGTTTTAACTATTCAGCACGAATAGTTTAAGAGATATACGGCAAAATCAATCAGAGGTTACGTGGGGTAAAATTTTCAAGATGGTCTGATTTGAGTGAATGACATGTCATATTATTTGCTATGAGCTGTAAATTCCAAAAATATATACATTCCGTAAATCTAATTTACTTTTGATATTATGGCACATGTTGACAAGTTGTTTCATTTTTAAACAAGGTTGAAAGATGAGCTATTGATACCACGGTTGTTTTATTTTTTTTCTAACAGTATACGTGTTGAAAAACGTTTTTATTCAAATAGATACATTTAATTTCAGTTTTGCATTATTAGACGTTTAATGAAATTTGTTAGCTTGTACACGTGCATGTAACTCTTTTTAAAAAGCATACTCCATGATTGAAGAACCACTATAATGTTTTCATGGTATAATGATATCATTGAATGGTAGTGAAACAAATCAGAGAACCAATCTATGCGTATACATACCTTTCCTTATTCCTTAAATAGTTTGACTTCAAAATACTTATGCCTTAACATGGAATATAACATTTAGCTCTCAAATATATCTGCCACAATGCGTCCCATAAGTGAAACACTAGAAAAGTAGCGATATTAAACTCTACATGATCTATGTCAGCTCCTTAGTGCGGATTGGGTATTTGAAATGGCAATGCTCTCTCATACCCTTTTAACTTTAACTTTCGGATGCAGAATGATCTCTTTGGGAATGCAGTTGTTTGCATGTAGAATCACGTACGCTAGACAAGTCAATAGAAATTCCAAAACGAAAAAAAGAATAAAAGTGTACAAATGTAACATATACGTAATATTTTCTTTGTAAAATAGAAATTAAATATTGCGTTTTAAAATGTATGTATGAATACTTTTTTGAAACATTGACATACACAAAGTCAGCTTAAGCGTTTTTATATTCTCTTACCCTAAGTGTGCATACGTTAATGTATTGTTGAGTATTGTTACAACGTAAACGTAGGTTAAGTGATGTTTCATTGATAACACAGTGAGATTTACCACTTGAACTTTGTATAATTATATCAATAGCTTTATACACAATATTGTTGTATAGATTTAAAACAAGGTATGTTGATAAAATAATCTTAGACTATGGTAACAATACGTCGTAAGAACAGTTACGAGTAGTGTTTAGTCTGCCTAAAAGGACCACATTACGCCCTCGCTTGCTTTGCTCGTTGTCCTTGGTCCTTCTAAACGGACTAAACGCTGCTCGTAACTGTTCGTACGACGTATTGTAACCATAGTCTTAACCCTAACCCCACTGAATCTCACAATATCCCATTCCACAAAGTTAAGAAATTCGCCAAAAAAACCCACGTCCAAATACATCATAGACCTGAGTTAGCTATGACCAAGAAATCGCTGCCATGGCAGCGCCTGGTCATTGTCTTGACATAATGATAATCGGATTGGGAAGCGAGGGTTCCCGGGTTTAAATCCAGGTGAAAACCCGTGATTTTTGACTGTAGAATTTCCGAGGAGAAGTGATCAAAAGTATTAGGGTTAAGCTTAGGAACATTTTTGTGACATTCCATTACAAACGAGTCTCAACAACAAACTCCATTCTTCCTTGACATGGTTGCATTTTTGCAGATTCACAAAATAGACCTATTATGTCTATAAAATATACATATATCTGAACTGAACCCTATTACAAAAAGAGGTTTTATGGCCATACACATTTGTCTTGCTTTCACTTTTGACTGCATGACAACCTTTAGTAGACCGTAACCTCACTTGTGGATGTTGAAAGTTCATTTATTCATTACTGCATGCATGCTGTTTGCAAATTTGATAACAAACAAATTCAAAACAGGTTAACATGTGCCGAAGTCTTGCTCAAAAAATGCGCCACAATGTTGAAGTACACCAATCATATGACGTTTGTATCTGATGGATTTTGTTGTACTGAAGGTTAACAATCGCTTTCAGAGATGAAAAATGAAATCAAATAATCTTTTCAAAACAGTTGGACACCACATATTTAATAAAGAATGTTTACTTTGCCTGTCTGGCTTGGACAATACATAGTACTTTCACTCTTTATCTACTGGGGCACTGACCACACGATTTATATTTCATAAAGAATGAACTAGACACAAACAAAAAGTCATACAAATAGTAGACGGCTTGTATGAATACGGCTTCTGAATTAACACTGACAGGCGAGAACGTTTATACATGTATAAAATCAAGGGAATATAATCCGATGACAATATTAAAGTTGACACTAACGTGTAGCTATATGCTAAATTTAAGTGCTATCCGTTTTTGGCTAGATTTAGATGACAAACAATGTCCGTTAAGGTACAGTATTGTATCTATTGGTATAATTGCGCCGTTCTTGAAAAAATGGAATTGGATATTCCAATTGAATGGGAAAATCTTGTCAAAAAAGACACAATCCGGCACCTCACTCACAATGTCCTGTATGACAAAAGGTGTGTTCATAAATACTCATTTCTTGTCCCTCAAGAGGTGGTGGATGGTTATCTTACTGCAACAGTTTATTAACGAAAAAGAAAGTTACTACGGCTGTAACTTACCTAAAAAATTCCCTTTTCCGGGTAGTGTCATTGTTCAGAACGGTTTCAGTTGTTCAGAACAATAATTGGTGGTTCAGTATGGTCAAGCTCCGGCTTCGATTTGAAATGCTCCTTTACATAATTTGTGGTCATTTTGATGAGAACAATTAACCTATATACTCCCTCACACGGAGTAGTCAAAATTCGAGGGTAGGAAGTTGTTACCCCTTCCTTAAGAGAACTCATTATTTTAGCATATTCGAATGACCCTTTTCTCTTTTAATCAGCAAAATGATAAAAATCCAATATTTAAACTGTTATTCCAAATTTTAAAATTGTGGCAACTTTGTTGGACAATCTTGATGTTTAAATGGAAATAAACGTTAAAATTATGTAAACAATTTTTTGTAAGTTTATCTCGCCCTTTCTCGGAAAAATTAATAATTTAATCTTTAAAATGAAATGTTGAAAAAAAATCAGTGCAGTTCATATAGTGTAATAGAACAATACAGTATATGGCTTCCACCTCGGCATAGAATCTTATCTTTTCTTGAAAACCAAGTAGTTTTCAAGCTTGTCGTACATAAGTCGATTAAAATGTGCTAAGCAGATATTCACATCACGAAATCTGATCACGGCGTGTAAACATTCATGTTTTAAACAATTTCCTTACTAAATTGTCAAATGTCGTCTTAGATTTCACGGAGAATCAAAAACTCGCGTGAAGAAGGTGATGAATAGAGGTAGGATACTGAAATAACATGAAGCACTTAATATCAGTCGGGTTTTTTTTCAGCACAACTTGCCTTATGATGAAGTATGTATGACTAAGAGGGGTTTTACTTTGAATATTTTCGCATACATACATCTTCGCTTACGTCAAATTTAATAATTTTGCTCATTATAACTTCTGTGTTCATAATTTTTTTAACATTTATGGTAAAATATAAACATATGGCATTTCGCGGTACCTTTAATATCCGCGCTTGACGCATTTAGCGTTAGTAGTGCTATGTAGCTGAAAAAAATACCAATTGTATAGTAATTGTACATTAATTATCATTAGAGCCTAACCAATGACGTCTCTTAGGCTAAAACACAACACATTTTATGTAAAGGATATTTTGCGAGACAAGTGGTCAAATAGTTTATATTAAGGGCTAGAATCTCTTTTCAGATTATAATGTTTTAATTGACATTTCTATAAAGAAACACACACAAACATAGGAACATAGAAAATAAAAATTCACCGTTTAACCATTTTTTAGTAGTAGCGCTATTTTACAAGGCTGCACGCATACACATCGAGCTCTGATATTCTTCTGAAATTTCATCGTTTTTATGAACTGATTTTACTTTTTGTATGATACAATATTATTGTGAATGCCACTGGAACTAATTATGCTGATTTACGTTATTCATCGTTTTCGGTTTTCGTGAAATTGGAACTGTTTTTGTGACACACTGTTACTGGTATTCGGTACGTAGAATTATACTGTTGTCATCATTGCACGTATTGTGAATAGAATTTGCATTATTTTCTGGCAATGTGTCTCATCACTTACTCGCGCGAACGTTTGATTGAGATTGGAAAAGGTGTGACAAATAGTGCCCGTCGCCCTTTTACGCCTAATGAATGGAACCGTCTCAAGGATATAAACATTGCAAAACGAACGAAGCGTGGTTGCCGTGGAGGAAGATTGCGTTATAAACACTCGATTCCCATTCGTATTACACAAAGGTCATCTTCATCGACTAATGATAGATGTGTGATTCAATCGAATCTCAAGCAATTACCCGTGGAGCATAATCAAAGACCGAGCATCATACAGGTTCAGCTATCGCGCCCAAGGCACAGTGCATCCCAGACAAAGCAGTCCAAAATAGCGCCCAAATTACAAGTTGGTGTTTGGAATGCACGCTCCATGAACAACAAAGTTTGGTCAATTAGTGACCTTATTATGGACCCAAATGGCCATCTGGACATTCTGGTTGTGACCGAGTCTTGGTTGCATGGCGATTTACGCGATGAAACTGTTTTTGCTGACCTGACATGTACTTTACCAGACTATCGGTTTAGTCATGTACCTCGTGATAGTCGTGGAGGCGGAATATGTGTTGTCTACCGTAGCGCTCTTAGAGTGTCTGCAATGAGACTGCTAATTTCAGATCATTTGAACTCCTGGATCTTTCGGTAACCTACGAGTCATCTTTGTTGAGACTTATTAGTATATATAGACCCCCGCCTTCCACTGAAAACGGCGTAACATCAGGACTGTTCTTTACCGAGTTCTCTACTTTACTAGAAAGCACATTGACAATTAACAATCATCTTATCATAACTGGAGATTTCAACGTCCACGTAGATGATGAGAACGACAAGGATGCAAGAACTTTTAAAGAAATTCTAGATTCTGCTGATCTGACGCAGCACATTCATGACATGAACCGACTCATAAAGGGGGTCATACCTTGGATCTCCTTATTTCGCGTAAAACTGATCATCCTGTCTGTGAATCTAGAGTGCTTCCTGGTCAACCATCTGATCACAAAGCAATTCTAGCTGTTCTTGACTTTTCTCGGCCCCCAACATCAAGGAAGTATGTGAAATACCGTAGACTTCGTGATATTGACATAAATCAGTTCAAGAAGGATATTCAATCTTCACCGCTAGCACTCTCTACAGCCTCCTCTACTTCTGCTTTGGCTGAACAGTTCAACATAGTGCTCCGCGAACTGCTAGATAAGCACGCTCCAGTGAAAACTAAATCTGTCACGTTGCGACCAAATGCACCGTGGTATACGGAGGAAGTTCGCGAAGCAAAGAGAGAAAAGCGACGCCTTGAACGTAAGATGACCCAGTCGAATCTCGAAATTGACAAGCAATTGTATCAGGATCAATGTAAGGCAACCCAAGATCTAATTGAGCAATCAAAGTGACAGCATTATCAGACTAAGATTGCAGAGAGTGATGACAAGGACCTCTTTCGCTGTGTAAATAAACTCTGCTCTCCAAGTTCAGGTCAAATCTTACCTGATCACGCTTGTGCTAAGACGTTAGCAAATGACTTCGGTAACTTCTTCCACGATAAGGTGAAGAAAATTAAAAATACGTTGGATAATACTCTTGTTCCTGATATAAGCCTTCAGACTTCAGAGACATGTAAAAGTCAGTTTACAGAATTTGAGAAAGTGTCTGAAGAGTCTGTTCTGAAACTGATAAATGAATCTAACGCGACTACATGTGATTTGGATCCAATTCCAACATTCCTCCTTAAGGAGTGTGCCGATGTTCTGCTGCCGTACATTACCCAGATCATAAATGGCTCATTAGAATCTGGGATCGTACCATCGTTGTATAAAACAGCTCACGTGAAGCCACTTATTAAGAAACAGAACTTACCTGTCGATGATCTAAAAAACTATAGACCTGTCGCAAACCTGATGTTCACTTTCAAACTGTTGGAAAGAGTCGTTGCCTCTCAGCTCAAATCATACTTACAAGAGAATGGACTTTTCTCAGATGTACACTCGGCTTATCGGCAATATCACTCCACCGAAACGGCAATGTTACGCGTCATCAACGACCTTCTTCTGGCTCTCGATGTCGGAGAAGAGGCTGTACTTGTGTTACTCGACTATTCAGCCGCGTTTGACACTATAGACCATGATATTTTTTTCAAACGCCTTCAGGACAGGTACGGAGTCGGTGGAACGGTCCTGAATTGGTTCGTATCTTACTTAAAAGACCGTTCTCAAGCAGTTGTGATTGACGACGTCGTTTCTGACTCATTTCCATTGCCATGG
>JXSR01S012764.1:33569-54682 GCA_000969725.1 Ophiothrix spiculata
GTATTTCAAAAACGATAAACAAGACACCAAAGATAAATGCCGTAAAACACTAGACGGCTCATATCAATAAAGCTTGAGAATTAAGACTGGCAGACGCGAACTATTAATATACGGAATGCAATCTTAATACAGAGTAAACATTTATGTATATATTAAGCAAAGCTATAATTATTGTCAAATGTTTGCAAGATATGCTAAAATATGTCGTCGAAGTTTTGTCTCATATGTCTTCAAAAATAAGCAGTGTACTCTTTTAACACTTTTAAGTATACGTATTTCGTTCACATTGCAATTTTGTCAAAACAAAATTAATGAAGCCATCAAACAACGGCGGGTGTGTAAGCATTAATGCTGTCAATAATTACCCTCAGTAAATATCACATTATCAACTGTCGTCTTAAGATACACAGGGAATCTAAAGACTTACAAGTACTATAACCGTGTTTATTTAGTGTGATACTAAAATACCATTAAGTTCTCCAAATTATAAACAATGTAATCGTCTACAACACAACCAAAATCAGTTATGTCCCTTGAAATATTACATGTATAATAGCCAAAATTCGTATCGTAAGTGCATGAAAAAGGTTTTTTGTCAGTCATATCAACAAAATATTAATATTCTCGTCGTTGACATCTTCTTACCATTTGCAATACCGTTTTGTTCAAAATGAACTACATTTTTCTCGATTGCAATAATTGTTACCAAAGCGGAGTGATGAATCAATCTAAGATGTATAAAACATATTTATAATATTTATCTCTTTAGTACATCATTTTTTATTAAAGTGTTATATTATTGCTCGATTCTTTAACTGAAAGGCTGACATGGTTAATTTAACTCCTGCTCCTCTGCATTTTAGTGTTCCATTTGTGTGACACGGCTGTCATCTCTGGTATAAATCATCTCAGATTCATTAAACTACGTTCATAAAAGCCTGTCTGAATTGCACAGTTGTTACATATACAAACAGCAAATAGTATACCATTGTGTTTTTAATAGTGGCAATAATTTACGAATTTAGCACAATTAATAGATTCAGGTATTGACTATCATGTATGTTATACTCGGCAAAATTAATCCTGGTTGCATCAGAACACCTAAAAATAAAAATGTACTTACGATACAATTTGTTGGAAAAACTCTTTTTTTTTAATCCAATTATTTTTCTGGAACTAATTGTATTAAACTGTTTACCTTGTGCACGTGAACTTAATTCTTTTAAGCAAAGTCCGTGATTGTTGAAACACTTGATTATGTCTTCATCTTTGATTAAGGCTACTGTTCTTTTTCGAAAGCGAGACGGTGGGACGTCATGATTACTAGCACTCAAAATTTTTACATAATTACACATTTCAGAAGATCACATTTTTTTGCGTACATATGGTATAGAGTGTTTACTTAATACAATAATCTTTACTAGTAATTTCATTTCTACTATCAAGGTCAAAATGGCGTAAATAGACTATTTTGACAAAGTTGACGCCCTTTTCTAATTTCATGATGTTCCAACAATTCAATTATTTTCAAATGTTGACAGACTAAAATCTTGATACTTCTAATTGAATTTCAAATAATATTTTATAAATGTGAAGTTGATTTTGAATGATAATGTAACAAAGCCGCGTTGTTTTACCAGAAAAACCGGATGTGAATTACGACTCTGAGATCTCCCCGTTTTAGCTCTGAATAGCTATATTTATTATCTACATTTTATCTAATATTAGCATTCGCAAATTGAGGCCAACATTTGATTATTATATAAACAAAAGAAAAAAATGTGCATTCTAATATTAATGTTCTAGATTTCAGTTCACGATCTAAACGCTGCCTGGATGGCTCAGCGGTATTTCACTCGCTTCATATGCATGATAAACAAGCGCCATAAGCCATTGGGTCCCATTAATTGAAGTGGAAACTATTTCTCTTTTCATGATTGAAATAGTTAGGATTCACATTTTCCTGAGCAGATGGACAGTATTTAACATATAATTCATTGTTTTCAAAGTATAATAATATCATTGAAACATCGTTGTGAAAATAATGTAGAGCAGTAACCTTGATGTAAACTTAGCATCCACCAAATTCGTTGCCTTAAAATTGTTATGCCTTAGAATTGAATATAACATTTAACTCTCATATATATTTAAATATGTCACAATGCCTTAGGTGGGACACTAGAAAAGTAGCAATATTAAACTTCACATGATCCATGTCTACTCATGAGTGCGGATTGGGTATTTGGAATGGCAATGCTCTCTCATACCCTTTTTATTTTAACTTTTGCGTGCAGACTGATCTGTTTTGGAATTGTTTTTGCATGCAGAATCACGTTCGCTAGACAAGTCAAAGAGAAATGTCTAAGTTGAAAACGGATAGAGAAAATTAGTGTACAGATGTTACTGATAGATAGTATTTTCCTTTTTAAAAGAGTAGTAACAATAATACAGCTTTACTCTCGACTTAAAATGTTGATTGTCTTATAATTGACAGGTAAATATAACGCCAAAATGTTGCCCATAATCTGCAGCACCAGAATATTGAAATTGAAGTACATAAATCATATCAGATATGTCTGGATGATGTTACAAACATGATGGCGTTTTTTACTGAAGGTCAATAATCGCGTTCAGAGCAAGAACGAGATGAAAAATGAAATCAAAGATAACAAAACAGTTGGACACCACATATTTAATAAAGAATGTTTACTTTGCCTGTCTGGCTTAGGCAATCCATTGTACTTTCACTCTTCATTTACCTGGGCACTGACCACACGAATTAAATAAATCATAATGTATGAACTAGACACGACAAAATGACATAAAAACACCGGACAGCTCCTATCAATAAAGCCTCTAAATTAACACTGACAAACCCGAAGTATAATATATCTAGGGAACATATTCTGGTGACAATATAAAAGTGGACACAAACGTGTAGCTATATGCTTACCTAATTACTATCAGTTTTGTTACTGTGTCGTTGTTGTTTGTTTTCGATTTACATGACAGACTTTATGTGATGGCTCACCCCGAAAGGGGGACTTTGCTGATGATATCGATTTTGATATTATTATTTCATCTGTTGCAGCATTTTCTAAGCTTTTAAATGACAACTTACTTGTTGAAATTGATCAAGGCGATCAAATTTTTCAAAAGAAAATCTGCTGGAAATCATTATGATTTTCTTTATTTTTGCTGCCTATTTTCATCAGTTTCTCGAAAAGTGTTCTGTCGCAAAGTCCCTTTTTTCGGGATGAGTCATCACATATATGGTCCGTTTGCACAAAGCAGGACTAACAATATATATGTCCGGTATCATGACAAGTTTGAAAAAGTGTAATTCATACTCATTATACCTTGTCCCTTGAGCTCAAAAGATGTAGTGGCTTGTTACCTTCCACAAACAGATGACTGCATTATTTTACCAAAAATAGTCATTACGGTGGTCTAAGAGTTTAGCCCCCATTTCAAATTTGATATTAAAAGCTTTTATTGCAAATTTTGAAATGGTGACCATTTTGCCGAAAATCTTAATATTCGGATTTGAAACAATCTATAAAACGATGTAAAATAAATTAATTCAGGTTAATCTAAATTTTTCTCAGAAAAGTAATAATAAGCACAGAACATTACAGTATGTAGGTTTTTACCTCGACATTGACTCTAACCATTCTTTGAAAGCAAAGTAATTTTCAAGCTTGTCGTACAAAAGTGGATGCAAATGTGCTAAGCAGATATTCACTTCACGAAATCCGATCACTTTGTGTAAACATTCATATTTTAAACAATTTCCTTTCGGATAATACTAAATTGTCAAATGTCGACTTAGATTTCATGGAGAAACAAAAACTGGCGTAAAGAAGGTGATGAATAGAGATAGGATAAAATAACATGACACACTCGATATAATTCATATTTTCCGCAAAACTTGTTTTTAATTAAAGGGGCATTGGACAAAATTTTGACATTTTGTTTTTGGATAATTTACACTTCTTATGTTAGAAAATAGCAGTCAACTACCTGATATCGGGAAAATTTTGATCAAAACCTTCAAAAAAGTCAAAAATTTGAATTTTACTTTTATTTGTTGATTTTTGGTATTTATTGATGCTATACAGTGAGAAAGAGTCACATATTTGTTTGTAAAGCATTCCTTTCACTCCATAGATTGCAGAAAAATCAAAGAAATTTTAAATTTTCATTATATCTCCTGAAAAGGCCAATTCTAGAAATTCAACTATAGAGGGCAGTATTTATCGTTGTCGACAACGATAATAAAAAATAAGAGAATATCTTAATATTTTGATATATAGGGTTTGAATTTGACAATGAAACTTTGCATGATGTCATTATTACTACTAATACTTCAAATGATTCAAAAATCTCAAAATGTTTGGGGAAAAGTTTGGGGATGATGCTGAACTTGTCCAATGCCCCTTTAAGTATTTATGACTAAGACTTGTTGTACTGTGACTAGTTTCACGTACGGCTAATTTGGATAATTTTGTTCTTTCAAATTTGAGGTTTTTTGTATTTATATGCACACCACTGTTCACTATACATTTCTTTTGCTTTAGACGTATTTAGCGCGAATAGAGCGATGTAGCTTGAAAAATACCAATTATTATATTTAATTATAATTATTAACTAATACGTAGAAGCTTAAACAGAACATATTTTATCAAAGGGAGATCTTGAGAGACAAGTGGTAAAACATTTAAAATTAATGGCTAAAACCTCTTTTCAGAGTGTGATAAATTAATATTGTAATAAATGAAACGAACTCAAACATTAAAAAATCACCTTCATCAAATTGCTTTATTAAACTATTCAAAAACATCAACAAAAATTGTACTACCACAATCATAAGAAGCTTCCTTTTCATAAATTACCTTTAGATAAAGGGTCACCATGGTTTTCAGACCAAGCAGGAGATGAAAAATTAAGTCAGTCAATCTTTTCAAAACAGTTGGACGACACATATTTAATAAAGAATGTTTACTTTACCTGTCTAGCTGAAGAACTTGCTTTATTTGGCGGGGTACTGACCTTACACTGTATGAAATGACTGTAATTTTACATTGCCCGTAACCCAATTTCAACCGTATAATGACGTAACACCCATTGTTTACGGTAAGGTGCTTATTGGTTTGTTAAAATATATCTCACTTTGATGCCACGCACTGTTTAAACAAATAATAATTTAGTATACTTTTTTGTAAACGAATCAGTAAAATAAGGCAAATCAGTAAAATACCGTATTTTTACATAATTGCAGGTTGGTTATCGTATTATTAGTATTATTACCGATTTGCATGGTTGGTATCAATGGTATCAATATAATACATCAATTTTGACACATTTTTAAGACGCTTTACCAAAAACTATGGATGTTACAAAGCATATGATTCTAATCTCAATTAACCGTAATTTCACTATTTCTTACAATATAAATACAAGAAATACCGTTTAAATACAACAATGCCTTATTATACGCTTGAAATAAAATTCCGGGCAACGTAAATTTACAGAAATTAATCAGCGTACGAATTATATCTCATAAACTGCGGACAAGACAGCAAACACAATACCGTAAAGTTTCTAGGCAGTTCATATCAATTAAACTTCTATTGGCGATAGGCGATTTACAATTTTTCGAGGTGGCAACTACTCATCCGTAGCCTCGGACTAGGTGGTACCCCATAATTTTGTTTTTCATCAAAATGGCTGCAAATGATGTAAAAAATGTCTTTTTCTGCGCTTTGGTGCAATCGGCGATCGATCGTCAGGGGGCGGGATGATAACCTCCCCCATCCCTTAGGAAGACGAGGGCTAATCTACGGTATTTATTTAAGATGTAATTAACAGTATTACAGTACTGAACCAACTTAAGTTGTTTGCCTATTCCTCTAAAACTTTATCATCTCATGGAAAACTAAGACAAATACATTTAAAATTAGTCAATGGATCCTTAGAGCATATCTTTTCCATCTTAACTTAGTCTTAGGAGCCTATGATTTCTTCAAAGCAATGTTGCTGTACATAAAACCATTGAAACATGCTTAGCAGATATTCACCTCACGAAATCCGATCAGAATATGTAAACATTCGACATTCATGTTTAGATAATTTCCTTCGGCAAATAATAAATTGTCAAATGTCGCCTCAGATTTCATAGAGAATCAAGATGTAGAAGGTGATGAATAGAGGTAGGACACTGGAATAACTTGAAGCACTTAGCATAGTCACTTTTATATATGAGGCATACTCGAGTAAAGCTTTTTTACCAGAAAAAATATGAGACGTGTTCGGTCGAAATGAGAGACTCATAATGTTGAATAAATTCTAAAGTGAACAAAAAGGAGTAGTAAATCAAACTTTTATTTAATACATTGCTGTTAAACGATAATAATATGGACAAAGTTGGCTTTTTACTACAGAATATAGAGCAATTTATATTGATTTTAAAATTGTTAGACATTTACATCAGTCTTTTATAAAATACATTTTCTAAAAACGATCAATACTCGGCCTCAACACAAAAGTTTCACTTTTGAAAATGATGTAAACTAATGTTTGACTTCAAATAACTATTTAACCCTAAAAGAGCTGAAATTTCTTGACTTTTTTTGCTTGAAGCCGTGCGCTTATTTTAAGACTATTTTTGTTAAAAGCGGACCTAGGGTTGGGAATTCATTTTATTTTGGTCGAAATTTAAGTAATTAAAATAAGTCTTAAACATTACAAAAACAAAAATGTAGCCACAGCATGTCAAGTGACTTAAATAAATTCAAGACTGATGCCCAATACTAACAACATAGATAAGAAGTGTTATATGTCAAAAATGTATACGCTTTCCACTTGACTCTGTCAGCTTGTGAAAGAGGAATAAGGATCAACAACACAATGTGACACTTAATGAGGATAAGGTTAACAACAGTAAGGTATAGTAAAGTAGAAGGCAGGCAGACTGCAGAGATGGATATTATATCTGAATGCGTAATAGGTTTAGATTGCAAACGGGGAAACGTAACAGTTGCAACAAAAGAAATATTTTTATGTAAAGTTTTAAATTATATTACTTAGAGAAAACTTATAGAAAATGTATTAGATTAGCCGTGAAGGTCATGACTTTCCCTTTTCAATTACAATTACGGATTGAGGCTTTCCGAAACTAAACAAGTGCATTCGTGCTACTTCCTTTACATGTTACCTTATCCTGATCATCAACATCAGTTACGCCGTTTTGTCACAAACACGTGTTGCGCGTTGTTGAGACACATTTGCCAACAGGGAACGTGTTTCAAATCCAACATGTACTTTATACAAAATGTCTTTTAACTTTTAAATCAAGTGTAAACTCATAAGACATGACAAAGAAGCAAATTATCTCAAAAGGTCAAATACTGTATTTTGTATATTTTGTTTGTTGTTCAGTTGTTTTGTGAAAGTTATCATACTTTAAAGCTTTATATTTAACTTGCAGATTCTCCATGTATACCACTGACATTCGGTTTAGTTTAATTATGACAATTATATATTATACTGTAATAGCAGAAAGCATGATCAGAAACAACACATACACATAAACACACATTAATCATTCTAACCAAGCTTACCTGAGTGTAGATGCATATCCAACAGCAGCAAGCAGAAAAATGAAAGAAAAGAAAAAAACAACTTTATAATTTGTTAAAATATTTTAATACATGTTTATTAATTCATCAATTCACTGTTTATTAGTTCTAGAGTAGATTTAATATCAACGTTACATCAGTTTACCTACCCATTTGTTTTAGATATCTGAACATGTAACAATTAATTATCTTATACGATGACTGGTAAAAATAAATTTGGATCCACAAGTAATAGACCAAATGACAAAACTTGGCGATAAATAGTTATGACATTTTGGTCAGCAATATTACATTTATTGCAAACCTATTGGTCTTGTACGTTGTGTCAAATGTATTGTCTGAATGGCATTCTTTAGAAGATCGTGAAAAAATCTAGATTGAAAAAAAAAATATTCCTGCTACAATATTTTCAAGCCATCCGATTAAATTTTCTTAAAAGAGCTTAAAT
The DNA here is from genome assembly GCA_000969725.1 of Ophiothrix spiculata. NCBI lineage: Eukaryota > Metazoa > Echinodermata > Ophiuroidea > Amphilepidida > Ophiotrichidae > Ophiothrix > Ophiothrix spiculata. The sequence continues at coordinate 41,658 of JXSR01S012764.1, forward strand.
AAACAACGACGTTTAATTGTTTGAAACAGAATCTAATTATGATACGAGTCAGTTATACCTATAAAATGTTCTTACTAAGATCTGAACACCGAATACCAATACATTCACCATTGTGATGCGGTATATCAAAACCAGGCGGAATTTGGCAAGGTTCTAAATGGAAAAAGAGGCCAAAATGGAAGGGTGAAGGGTGATTTTTGTCCAAACTGAGTTTTTTTTTACAAATTTGTGTGTCTAGCTATGGTACAAACATGTTGTGAAAATTTGAAAGTAACTTTCCATTGGTAAGAAAAAAAATTGACAGACATATACCTTTATATTTCTTTATTATTTTCTTTATTTTATGGGCTTTTCTTATTTTGAACATTTTGGAAAGTCAAACTTCAAAATTCCATAACTTCAGTTAGCAGTGATCAATTGAGATGAAACAAAAAGCAATGCGAAGCTAAATATCTCTGTTTCGATATTTTACAATGAATTCAAATTTCATCTCCTGCCCAATTCAGCCTGGTTTTGACATACCACGTCACATATAGTTAAGCTTTCAGAAATAACCAAAAAGCAAAAATAACACTCTCTGAAAGGTTACTGTCATTTCTGATACACATGATATGTGTACGACACAATGTGTGGGCTTGTACTTTTTTGCAATAATTATATCTCTTTTATCCGACAAACTATAGACATTTAACCCTCGTCTAACCAGGGGGGGGGGGTCCCTAAGGTTTTTTCCCCGTAGCTTAAAAACGCAAAAGCAGTCGACCCCGGGCTTTTGGGTAATCTCTTTTACATCCTTTGCGGTCATTTTGATAAAAAGATTAGGGGGGGTACCACCTAAGGTGGGGTTAGGGTAGGCCGTCAAAGTTGGGGTGTAGGGGGGGGGGGGGTTGTTGCAACCCAGCGACATTTTTGATAATTTTAAATCGCCATTTTGAAAAAAAAAAATTGCAAAGCTATGTGGCTGAGCATGTAAGAATTGTCATTTCTCTTCGTTATATTCAAAAAACCCGATGAAATTCCGTTATTTAGAAAAAAATCGAGTTTGGTGGTCATTTTTGCAAAAAAATCAGATTTTCGACCTTTATGACGTCATAATTACGTAACGCCTTGGCCGATTTTTGTGATCTTGGTATCGTTGGATAGGGAGGACCATACCTTTCTATTGGTAGCAAAACCAAGTTCATAGGGGGTTCCGTTCCAAAAAAATAGGGGCAACCCCCCCCCCCTTGGTTAGACGTGTTACAAAAAAAAGGCTTGTTTAGACGAGGGTTAAAGGTTTGACTGGTATTTGATATCGTATTATTAATTCAACATTGTGCAAAAAATCAAAATACCCCATAGCCCCATTGTGTCGATTCTATTTAAATGTTGCTTGGTAACAAGAGAATGGTCACCCAAAGAAAGCGAGGAAGACAGTAGGCGATAGATAAATAACATCAGTGCATTTTGGGGCGGGCCCAAAACAGAGTGATAAAGAAAATATGAAATTTAAAACTCCATACACCAACTCTTAATCTCAAAATAAAGTTTGAAAACCAATAGATTTCATAACCATAAACATATTAATGAGTTTACACATAAAACATTTCAAATATGTCAACAGACCAAACAACATAAACTCGAAGCTAAGTTGTTTCTCAATATTGCAATTAAAGACACAAATAGTGCACATTTAACTAAAATACTGAAGATACTTATAATCCTAGCTAAAAAAGCAACAAAAAGACATCATCCGAAACCTTTTAAATTTTAGATATTTGAAGTAACTGTTTCTTTAAGAAACATGCGTTTGCTTAGTCACATTTTAATAATTCTAACCGGATCCTTTTTTTCAAAAAAATAAATAAAAAAGAAGGCATATATTAAACAAAGTAACACATCATTCTTCCTGTCATCCCAAATGGAGAGTGATGCCCAAGTCTAATATCTCAATTTCATCAAACAACGGCGGGTGTGTAAGCATTAATGCTGTCAATAATTACATTCAGTAAATATCACATTATCAACTGTCGGCTTTTAAAGATACACAGGGAATCTAAAGACTTACAAGTAAATAATCGTGTTTATTTGGTGTGATACTAAAATACCATTAAGTTCTCCAAATTATAAACAATGTAATCGTCTACAACACAACCAAAATCAGTTATGTCCCTTGAAATATTACAATAGTCAAAATTCGTATCGTAAGTGCATAAAAAAGGTTTTTTGTCAGTCATATCAACAAAATATTAATATTCTTGTCGTTGACATCTTCTTACCATTCATGGTACTTCTATGAATGCACAAGAAACACCAATATATGAAAGATTTGCAATACCTTTTTGTACAAAATGAACTACATTTTTCTCGATTGCAATAATTGTTAAAAGCGGAGTGATGAATCAATCTAAGATGTATAAAACATGTATATAATATTTATCTCTTTAGTACATCATTTTATATTAAAGTGTTATATTATTGCTTAAGGTATTTAATAATATCACTTTATGAAATATAGTGCTGAAAGTTGGAATTTCAAGTGATTAATGTGCAAACGTATGTAAAAAGTTCAATTTCATCACGTTTGTATAAATGAAATACAATGGGTATAATGCCATCTTAAAATCACTCTTACCACGTACGTGCTTTGGCATTTAAATTTCACATGAGAATAGCGTTAGAGAAAGATCGATGTTTCACTAATGCATTGCCATTTCAAATCTCGATTCTTTAACTGAAAGGCTGACATGGTTAATTTAACTCCTGCTCCTTTGCATTTTAGTGTTCCATTTGTGTGACACGGCTGTCATCTCTGGTATAAATCAACTCAGATTCATTTAACTACGTTCATAAAAGCCTCTCTGAATTGCAAAGTTGTTACATATACAAACAACATATAGTATACCATTGTGTTTTTAATAGTGGCAATAATTTACGAATTTAGCACAAGAAATACATTTCAGGTATTGCCTATGTATGTAATACTCGGCAAAAATAAACCTGCTTGCATGAGAACAAATAAAAATAAAAATAGGTTGTATCAATGGACGTGTAATTAAAATTTTGATCCTGTACAGGTGCACTTAACTCTTTTAAAGCAAACTCTGTTATTGTTAAAACACCTGATTATATCTTTACATCTTTAATTAAGGCTACTGTTCTTTTTGAAAGCAAGACGGTGGGACGTCATGTTTGCTGCAAGTTTTTATCTAATTTCACATTTCAGAATATCACGATTTTTGTTGTACACGAGGAAAAAGAGTGTCTATTTAATACAATATTCTTTACTAGAGATTTCACGTCTACTATCAAGATCAAAATGGCGCTAAAAGACTATTTTGAAAAACTTGACGCCCTTTTCTAATTTCATGATGTTCGAACAATTCAATTGTTTTCAACAGACTAAAGGCCTGATACTTCTTATTGAATTACAAATAATCTTTTATAAATATGTCGTGTTGATGTAACACACCCGCGTTGTTTTACCCGAAAAACCGGATTCGAATTACGACTCTGGGATCTCCCCGTATGAGCTCTGAATTGCCTGTTTTTAATATATACATTATCTAAATTTTGTCTTATATTAGCATACGCAAATTGGGGCAAACATTTATTTTTTTATGTAACAAAAAAAAATGCGCATTCTAATGTTTATGTTCTAGATTTCAGTTCACGGTCTTAACGCTACCTGGATAGCCGAGCGGTAGTTCCCTCGCTTCATAATGCATTATAACCCGCGCCATAAGCCATGGTTTGAGTCCCAATAATTGACTTGGAAACTATTTCTATTTTCATGATTAAGATAGTTAGAATTCATAGTTTCCTTAGCAGATGGACAGTATTTAACATATAATTAATTGTTTTCAAAGTATAATAATATCATTGAAACATCGTTGTGAAAATAATGTAGAGCAGTAATTTTAACGTACACTTAGCATCCACTAAATACGTCGCCCTTTTTTATGCCTTAAAATTGAATATAACAATTAACTCTCATATATATATATGCCACAATGCCTTAAGTGGGACTCTAGAAAAGTAGCAATTTTAAAGTTTACATGATCCGTGTCTACTCGTGAGTGCGGATTTGGTATTTGAAATGGCAATGCTCTCTTATACCCTTTTTATTTTAACTTTCTCATGCAGACAATCTGTTTTGGAATGATTTTTGCATGCAAAATCACGTACGCTAGACAAGTCAATAGAAATTTCAAAGTTTAAAACGGATAGAGAAAATTAGTGTACATATGTTACTGATAGGTAGTATTTTCCTTTTTAAAAGAGTAGTAAAAACATTCAGTAAAAATAATGCAGATTAACTCTTGACTTAGAAAATTTAAAGTTGAGAGGTAAATATATGCCAAAATATTGCTCATAAACTGCAGCACCAGAATACTGAAATTAAAGTACATAAAACATATGTCTGAATTACGTTTTTATATGATTACGTGTTTTACTGAAGGTTAACACTCGCTTTCAGAGCAAGATCGAGAAGATGAAAAATGAAATCAAATAATAAAAAAACAGTTGGACACCACATATTTAATAAAGAATGTTTACTTTGCCTGTCTGGCTTGTACAATCCATTGTACCTTCACTCTTCATTTACCTGGGCACTGACCACACGAATTATGTAAATCATAATGTATGAACTAGACACGACAAAATGCTATAAAAACACCGGACAGCTCGTATCAATAAAGCCTCTAAATTAACACTGACAAACTCGAAATATAATATATCTAGGGAACATATTCTGGTGAAAATATGAAAGTGGACACAAACCTGTAGCTATAAGTTGATTTGATTGCTATTTGAATTGTTGCTGTTGCCGTTGTTGTTGGTGTTCGATTTAGATGACAAACTATATATGTCCTGTATGACAGGTTTGAAAAAGTATAATTCATATTCATTTTACATTGTCCCTTGACCTCAAAAGAAGTAGTGAGTTGTTACCTTCAACGAACAGATGATTGCATTATTTTAGTAAAACAAATAAAACAAAGACGACGTCATTACGGTGATTTAAGACATTTTAGGCTCCATTTCAAAAATTAGCGGCGGTTGACCTGAACCGGCAGTTCTGTATTATAAGGTTGTTCAAAACGATTTCAGCGGTCAACGACCGGTTGATTATTAAATTCGCATCCTTAGTGGTCAGATGGATGAGAACAAAATCCGGGATAACCCGTATCACGGAGTAGTTTAAACAGCATCCACAAAATGTGTTGCCTTTTTTATGCCTTAAAATAGAATATAACAATTAACTCTCATATCTATCTGTCACAATGCCATAAGTGGGACACTAGTAAAGTAGCAATATTAAACTTCACATGATCCATGTCTTCTCGTGAGTGCAGATTGGGTATTTGAAATGGCAATGCTCTCTCATACCCTTTTTATTTTAACTTTCGGATGCAGAATGATCTGTTTGGGAATGCTATTGTTTGCATGCAGAAACACGTACGCTAGACAAGTCAATAGAAATTTCAAAGTTAAAAACGGATAATGAAAATTAGTGTACAGATGTTACTGATAGGAATCATTTTCCTTTTTAAAAGAGTAGTAAAACATTATGTAACAATAATACAGCTTAATTCTCGACTTAGAATATTATTATTGTCTTAAAATTGACATGTAAATATATGCAAAAATATAGCTCATAAACTGCAACACCAGAATACTGAAATTAAAGTACATAAATCATATGTCTGAATGACGTTTGTATATCATGGCGTTTTTTTTTACTAAAGGTTAATAATCGCTTTCAGTGCAAGAACGAGATGAAAAATGAAATCAAATCAAAATAAAACAGTTGGTCACCGCATATTTAATAAAGAATGTTTACTTTGCCTGTCTGGCTTGGGCAATCCATTGTGCTTTCAATCTCCATTTAACTGGGCACTGACCACACGAATTATTTACTGTAAACGCCAACATTTCCGCGCTCAGTATTTTTCGCGCTCAGCCAATTTTTGGCCATTTCGCGCGTTTTTATTTTCGCGCATTAAACATTGTCCGTGTATAGAATTCCATTTGCAACAACTTCAAATTAATTTACGGGTTACATTTATTTTTGCGCTAATCTCATTTTGCGCGAAAAGCGTGAAAATTAATGTAGCGCGAAAAATACCACTTAAACAGTATTATGATGTATGAACTAGACACAAACAAAATGACATAAAAACACCAGACAGCTCCTATCAATAAAGCCTCTAAATTAACACTGACAAACACGAAATGTAATATATCTAGGGAACAGTTTTGTTGCTGTTGTCGTTGTTGTTGGTGCTCGGTTTACATGACAAACTATATACAATAGCGTTTCCAGGAAGGGGGGGGTGCTGAAACACCCCCCTCACTTTGTTAAAAATCATGCAAAATCAGCAGATTGTTGATGTTTTTAGGCTTTAAGCTCCCCGCATATTACTGAAAGACCCTTTGAGCCCCCCGCAGGAAAATATCCTGGACACGCCGGTGATATATGTCCTGTATGACAGGTTTGAAAAAGTATAATTAATATTCATTTTACATTGTCCCTTGACCTCAAAAGAGGTAGCGAGTTGTTACATTCAACAAACAGATGGTTGTATTATTTTATTAAAACAAATAAATAAAGACGAAGTCATTACGGTGATTTAAGAATGTTTAGGCCCCATTGTTTTATGAGGTTGTTCAAAACGGTTTCAGCGGTCAAATGCCGGTTGAGTATTAAATTCGCATCCTTAGTGGTCAGTTTGATGAGAACAAAATCCGGGATAACCCCTTTCACGGAAAAGTTTATAAAGCATCCACTTAATTCGTTGCCTTTTTTCTGCCTTAAAATTGTATATAACAATTAACTCTTATATATATCTGTCACAATGCCTTAAGTGGGACACTAGACAAGTAGCAATATTAAACTTCACATGATCCATGTCTACGCATGAGTGCGGATTGGGTATTTGGAATGGCAATGCTCTCTCATACCCTTTTTATTTTAACTTTCGCGTGCAAACTGATCTGTTTTGGAATTGTTTTTGCATGCAGAATCACGTACGCTAGACAAGTCAATAGAGAAATGTCTAAGTTGAAAACGGATAGAGAAAATCAGTGTACAGATGTTACTGATAGGTAGTATTTCCTTTTTAAAAGAGTAGTAACAATAATACGGCTTTACTCTCGACTTAGAATGTTGATTGTCTTATAATTGACAAGTAAATATAATGCCAAAATGTTGCCCATAATCTGCAGCACCAGAATATTGAAATTGAAGTACATAAATCATATCAGATATGTCCGGATGGCGTTTGTATATGATGGCGTTTTTTTACTGAAGGTCAATAATCGCGTTCAGAGCAAGAACGAGATGAAAAATGAAATCAAAGAATAACAAAACAGTTGGACACCACATATTTGATAAATATTGTTTACTTTGCCTGTCTGGCTGGAGCAATACAATGCTTTCACTCTTCATTTACCTGGGCACTGACCACACGAATTATATTTCATAATGTATGAACTAGACACGACAAAATGCCATAAACACACCAGACAGCTCGTATCAATAAAACCTCTACATTAACACTGACAAACTCGAAATATAATATATCTAGGGAACATATTCTGGTGACAATATAAAAGTGGACACAACCGTGTAGCTATTTGCTGATTTAATTGCTATCAGTTTTGTTGCCGTTGTCGTTGTTGTTGGTGTTCGATTTAGATGACATATATGTCCTGTATGACAGGTTTGTGAAAGTGTAAGGCCGAAACCATAGTCGGCCTCCAAACAAAATTTCCCTTACCAAACATTTGGTCGTGACATCACCAAATATTTGCCATCGGATTTAAAGTATGAACGGGTAACAAACATTTAATCATATGTATATGGCAATTCAATAACATGTGCAATCTAGCTCGAAAGTTTATTTGGTCTCAACTCGGTGTTAAAGTTATTTTGTTTGGAGTCACTCGTCATTTTGACGTCACGACCAAATGTTTGGTAGTGACAATTTTATTGGGAGGCCGACTATGGTTTCGGCCTAAATCATATTCATTTTACATTTTCCCTTAACCTCAAAAGAGGTAGTGGTAGTTATTATTTTCTACAAAAAGAAGATTGCACTATTTTCGTAAAAACAATCAAACAAAGACAAAGTCATTACGATGATCTAAGAATTGTTAGGCTACATTTCAAAACTCAACGGTGGCTGACCTTCCTGAACCGGTAGTTCTGTGTTATAAGGTTGTTCAAAACGGTTTCAGTTGTTCAGATCAATAGCAATCAGCTATAACCGGCAGTTCAAGCGGGCAAAAGCCGGTTGAGTATTAAATTTGCATCCTTAGTGGTCAGTTTGATGAGAACAAAATCCGGGTATAGAGAAAATATTTGAAAAGTGTTTAAATTACTCTTACACCCTGGCTCTTCTAAATTTTATCTTATCCTCCCTATGATTTTTGATAATTCTTTCTATGGGTAGTTGGAGAATTGGAGTATAAACCAGGAACTTCAATATTAGAGTAATCATCATAGAAAAAGGAATGTTATCAGGGCAGTTTTTAAACCCAATATCTCAGATTCTGGAACACATGGTTTTATCTTACAGCTTGTAAGAGAGGTTGGTCATGTTTCCAGAGGTGTTGTGTTTGGTCATGATTGTGTGAGATTTATTTAGCAGTATTTCACTGGACTGTGTAAATATCAAACTTATTAATCCAGTGTTTTAAAGTGTAGCCTGCAAAAGTTCTTTTTTTAGTTTTGAAAATAGGGAAAAAAAAGAAGAAACATGTCATATTTTCCCTCTCCAGACTCAAAGTAGGAAAAACAAAAAGAAATTTTTACCATCCCCAGACCTTTCAGCCTTGAATCAAGGCTAACGTGTATTGATCATTTATGTCTATTTTCGAGGAGTGCATATACATAAAAAATGTCTTGTATATCAAATTTAGATTTTAAGTCTTTAACGCACAAGTATCCCCTCCATTGTATTCTTTGTCAACGAATCTAAATTAAATACATTCGCAGCTTCAAACTGATTGGTCACACTTTTCCTTTTTAATAAACGAATTACTTTATGCGACCATGAAAACAACTTCACAATCTGCGATGTTTTTTTTTCTTTTTCAAAACGTTGAAAAGGATGTAAAAACTGAAACAGACCCATCTCACAGAATGTTTAGAATATCTTAATAAAAACGTTAAGATTAATATTTCCAGTTTTATAATTTCCATAAACAAATGACACATTTACACATTATACAAATTCATATTTGTGACATGTGCTGTTAAAAATACTCACTTTTGGGCAGAGTATCATTTTGGAGTTTTTTTATCTTACCAATTTTCAGCTATCAGAGGTTGCTTGAATTTTTTGGAAACGGACATTCCTAACCAAAGTTACGTAATTTAGAATGTTTCAAACATGCAATTGAGAAATCAGGCTTTCAAGATATTACTTTAATTCATATGTTATTGAAAAATAGCACATTTGCAGAAATAACCTGCTCAAAAAGTGTCCAAAAATAATAAATACATTTTATTTCATACAAGTGCGACTTTCCTCTCACTTTGCTTGAACACTCCTCATATGAAAAAAAAACTGATTTCCAGGAGGTCTGCAGTTCAAAGCAAGTTCAAGGCATGTAAATAAGGAAAATATTGGTCTTAAATATCTTGAAAATCATGAAAATACTACTGTGTTGTCAATTTTAGAATCAAATACATGTAATAAAACAAGATTTGGATTAGTTAGGTCAATGTGTTTAGTAGATTTTAAAGCGTTCAAGTAACACGTTGTGCCAAAAGGGAAAAACGTATAATTGCCTAAAGAACATTTATAATTCAGACATGAAATAAAGAGTAGTTGGTGCAGACACATCTTTCCAATGCAGACAATAGGTAAATAACTTTTAAATAGGAATGGAATATGAATTAAAAAGGGGCTGCTGGGATGGAAATGTCATTTAATAATAGATAAGCAAGCCTCCCATATGGACTCGAAGACGTGCGTATTACTATTATAAAATAAGATACTTTCAACCTACATTTTTAAATTCTCCACTGACGATTTTATTCAAACAAAATCTTTTGTTTTCAGAAAAAAAAAAGACATATGTATATAGTTCTGGTTTTTATCTAAAATTTAATAATGATTTGCAGTTGTTTAGAAGGTGAATGGAGAGAAACCTTTTCTTTCCTCCACTCTTTATTTAAATGTATGTGGATGCATTTTTGACCTCTACACGACCTCCCATGGAATTTGAACTGTTATAGCATGTTATGTTTGGTGACATGTGAGTTTTAACGCCATTTATCGTTCATTATTTCGAATATTTTTTGCTTTTTGCTTGTTGTGTTGACGTCACTCGAACCCTTTTTGAATGACAAAAATGTTTTTTGCGACCATTTTGGATTAGTGCAAATCGTATCCTACTAACCCGTTAATTTTATGAAATTGCAACTTATTTCAAAAGAATACCTTACTTATAAAGCCCCTTCATGACATTATAAGTATTAAAATAGATCTTTGATATGCTTTAATAGTTCAAAATAGTTTGGTGGCCACTTAGGCATACATGTACAGACAGTATATACAAACTTTATATTTCTTTTCCAAATTTTAATAGTCTTTTAACTTTATGTTTGGTGTTCTGGGGACATCAGTCCCAACCTGAGTGTGGTTGAAATAATTATTTATGTTGCCTTTTTTACAGTTGACCCCGTATATTCGGGGTTATTATCAGTGTGAAACTGGAAAAAGTGTTCTTATTTCTTAGGATCTTGACACCAAGGACACTAACATCAAACGGCATTAAATGATTCAATCAGTTGGCATTTCAATCAATAACGCCCTGCATACAGTACTATAAGGGTGATCGTAATGTTGATACAAAGAGCTTGAAGAAAACATACAAACACTTAACTTACAGAAATAACCAAAAGCACAAATAGCACTCTCTGAAATGTCACTGTAATTTCTACTGCACATGATATGTCTACAACAGAATGTGTGGGCTTGCAATCTGCTTTTATTTTTCGCAAAAAAAAATACATATATGTAAAGGATCGAATGGTACATGAATTACGTTAGTTCCAAAATATGCAAAGTTCACAACATTAATATAAAACAAATATTCAATTTAGAAATTAGCAGTACATTTAGGATTGCGACGTTTGAGTATTCTGTCAGGTATTAAACATTTTGGGTGTTCTGGCGAAATGGAAGGAGTATCGCGATTTACAAAACTAAGTACATTATGTATTTAAATTGTTAATATTCTTAGCTTCAAAATGACAAATATTATATCATTCTTTTCCTTTTCCCTTTTTCATCAAGATATCCTCATACGACCATGAATTAGTAATAACTCAATGTTGACAAATGTGGACTTAGGTATTTTTTTCCAAGTCCCATTTGCTGGGCTGTCTTTGATATTTCTACCCCGATGAAGGTTTCAATGAGATTTCGCCTTGGGGAAATCATTTTAAAAGAAGGCACATTTCAAACAGCGTGACATCCTCATTTTGGCTGATAACTTTGCTCCCTACGATAGTATTCCTAAATTAAATATGATGCCCGATTCTATCAAGACTCCAGTACCTTGTAAAGTGCCCGTTGTTGTCGGTCTATTTATCTTGGCCCAGATACCCTGAAACTAGGACATTGATTCTTTGCCAACATTTCTATTCTAATTAAGGGGGCCATATAAGATATCCACTGTTGATCTCAAGTATTTCCTTTTTATAAAAATGCCATAACCTGGTCTTAACCTTTTGAATTATACTGTCTACTTGAAACTAGACCATTGATCTTTCCCGAAGGTATCCTTTTATAAAGGCGCAACTGTTGATCTCACTCACCTTTTCCTTTTCTTGGACATGGCATAACTTGCTCTTAACATTTCGAATTACGTTTTGTATTTTTGTAATAAGTGTAATTTTTACTCGTGCCAAGATAATGACTACGTCTTTAATTATAATGCTGCAGCGTTGTTGTATAACCAAAAGATGCATCAGGTAAAATGAATTGATTTAAAAAAAATTGTATTTAAGGTTAATCAATTTGCGCTAGAAAATTATGAAGGACATTTGTTTTAAATTCTTAAAATACATATGTTATAATATATATCATTATGGCGCATCAGTGTATATATGTACTATGAAATAAAATGTATTAGGTATCACTCACGCAAATGTTAGTTTAATGCTGATTACAATGATACAACAGTCCAATGATAAGAATTGTTCATAATTGTATTGGACAATGATAAACAATAATGTACCATTTACAGTTACGGTTTAATATTATTTCCTTTATCTGGTAATATTTGTGGCATTTCCTCTAAACATACAAGGAACAACACTTTCACATACTCTGACCCGTCATGTCAAAGCACAGGTCATGTCGCAACCTACATTATTTAAATTTCCTGAAATCGATAACACTATGGTATATCATAAGTATGTGATGTATCAGTTTCATGGAATGCAACAAAATCACAAATGAATCATATTCATTTTGCACATTAATAAACCTGTGAAACTTATGTATCAAAGCGTAAATTTTGACAATGAATTTTAGCCATGCTACAATTCAACAGAAACGTATGTACTAATGTGAGGAATGGGTTTCGTCAAATTTAGCACAGCAAATTTGCATAGCTCAACTAGGATGCATGTGGAGTGCTTACAATGCTTCGGTAAATTGAGTATTCAGTCAGGTGTTAGTCATTCCATCATCTATTTAAAATGGAGCACGTCTCAGCATGTTGATTTAGAGATGTGGTTCTCAGTACAAAACCACATCATTTTGATACCGTACAACACGACCCCGTTCTATTTATATCACTACATATTTTTGATATATCAAAGTATATCAGCATTATTGACAGAGGCGGTAGTACTTGTGTCTGATCCACCATCATTGCAAATAATATACATACCACGGAACCTAGAACAACGAAACGATGGATATATAGGCCGATTTATTGTCGACGGAAAGTACCGAACATAAAAATGAAAACAAGATATGCTGACGAATGGTAACTACATTTAGTGGCACCTC
>JXSR01S012764.1:60716-77748 GCA_000969725.1 Ophiothrix spiculata
GCTGAAAGTTGGAATTTCAAGTGATTAATGTGCAAACGTCTGTAAAAAGTTCAATTTCATAACGTTAGTATAAAGAAAATACAATGGGTATAATGCCATCTTAAAATCACTCTTACCACGTACGTGCTTTGGCATTTTTAAATTTCACATGAGAACAGCGTTAGAGAAAGATCGATGTTTCAATAATGCATTGCCATTTCAAATCTCGATTCTTTAACTGAAAGGCTGACATAGTTAATTTAACTCCTGCTCCTCTGCATTTTAGTGTTCCATTTGTGTGACACGACTGTCATCTCTGGTATAAATCAACTCAGATTCATTAAACTGCGTTCATAAAAGCCTCTCTGAATTGCACAGTTGTTACATATACAAACAACAAAAAGTATACCATTGTGTTTTTAATAATGGCAATAATTTACGAATTTAGCACAGTTAAAAGATTTCTGGTATTGACTATCATGTATGTAATACTCGGCAAAATTAATCCTGGTTGCATCAGAACACCTAAAAATAAAAATGTACTTACGATACGATATGCGATTTGTTGGAACAATTTTTTTTTATCCCATAATTATTCTGGAACTAATTGTATTAAACTGTTTACTTTGTACACGTGAACTTAACTCCTTTAAGCAAAGTATGTGATTATTGAAACACTTAATTATATCTTTACATCTTTGATTAAGGCTACTGTTCTTTTTCGAAAGCAAGACGGTGGGACGTCATGACAATTCCATTTTTTTACCTAATTACACATTTCAAAATATCACAATTTTTGGCGTACATATGGAATAGAGTGTATACTTAATACAATAATCTTTACTAGTAATTTCACGTCTACTATCAAGGTCAAATTGGCGTCAATAGACTATTTTAAAAAAGTTGACTCCCTTTTCTAATTTCATGATGTTCGAACAATTCAATTGTTTTCAAATGTTGACAGCCTAAGGGCTTGATACTTCTTATTGAATTTAAAATAATATTTTATTATATGTCATGTTGATTTTCAATGATAATGTAACAAACCAGCGTTGTTTTACCCGAAAAACCGGATGTGAATTACGTCTCTGAGGTCTCCCCGTTTAAGCTCTGAATTGCTTGTTTTTAATATCGCAAATTTAGGCAAACATTTGATTTTAAATGTAAACAAAAGAAAACAAATGCGCATTCTAATAGTTATTTTCTAGATTTCAGTTCACGAGCTTAACGCTGCTTGGAAAGCTCAGCGGTAGTTCCCTCACTTCATAATGCATGACTAACCTACGTCATAAGCTGTGGTTTGAGTCCCGATAATTGAAGTGGAAACGATTCTCTTTTCATGATTAAAATAGTTAGGATTCACATTTTACTGAGCAGATGGACAGTATTTTAACATATAAATAATTGTTTTCAAAGTATATTAATAACATTGAAACATCGTTGTGAAAATAATGTAGAGCAGTAATCTTAATATAAACTTAGCATACACTAAATTCGTTGCTTTACAGTTGTATGCCTTAAAATTGAATATAATATTTAACTCTCATATATATCTGTCACAATGCCTTAAGTGGGACACTAGAAAAGTAGCAATATTAAACTTCACATGATCCATGTCTTCTCGTAAGTGCGGATTGGGTATTTGAAATGGCAATGCTCTCTCATACCCTTTTTATTTTAACTTTCGGATGCAGAATGATCTGTTTGGGAATGCTATTGTTTGCATGCAGAAACACGTACGCTAGACAAGTCAATAGAAATTTCAAAGTTAAAAACGGATAATGAAAATTAGTGTACAGATGTTACTGATAGGAATCATTTTCCTTTTTAAAAGAGTAGTAAAACATTATGTAACAATAATACAGCTTAATTCTCGACTTAGAATATTATTATTGTCTTAAAATTGACATGTAAATATATGCAAAAATATAGCTCATAAACTGCAACACCAGAATACTGAAATTAAAGTACATAAATCATATGTCTGAATGACGTTTGTATATCATGGCGTTTTTTTTTACTAAAGGTTAATAATCGCTTTCAGTGCAAGAACGAGATGAAAAATGAAATCAAATCAAAATAAAACAGTTGGTCACCGCATATTTAATAAAGAATGTTTACTTTGCCTGTCTGGCTTGGGCAATCCATTGTGCTTTCAATCTCCATTTAACTGGGCACTGACCACACGAATTATTTACTGTAAACGCCAACATTTCCGCGCTCAGTATTTTTCGCGCTCAGCCAATTTTTGGCCATTTCGCGCGTTTTTATTTTCGCGCATTAAACATTGTCCGTGTATAGAATTCCATTTGCAACAACTTCAAATTAATTTACGGGTTACATTTATTTTTGCGCTAATCTCATTTTGCGCGAAAAGCGTGAAAATTAATGTAGCGCGAAAAATACCACTTAAACAGTATTATGATGTATGAACTAGACACAAACAAAATGACATAAACACACCAGACAGCTCCTATCAATAAAGCCTCTAAATTAACACTGACAAACTCGAAATATAATATATCTAGGGAACATATTCTGGTGACAAAATAAAAGTGGACACAAACGTGTAGCTATATGCTAGGTTGGTAAACAAAAAAATATGTTTTATTTGAATTGTCATTAAATTAGTGCTATTACAAAGAGCTAACTGAAAGAAAACTAATAAGCCAAAAATCAACTTTGTCGGGTTTTCAGTTGCGGAGATAAATAAGTTTTTTGACGCGACTTTTTGAGCCAATATACTGTATGTGAATGTGTGCATGACGACTCAGAAGAGTCAGAACCACCGCCGAGGGTCAGTATTTTTTAATGATATTGAAAATTCATATTTGTGAGTACAATTTTAGAATATAGTACAAAAAATAATGCAATTAAATATCCCGAAATGATTTTTGCAAAATCCGTTAAGAATACTTGTAAATCATAGCTCAAAGTTGTTGAAATACCTTACGAAAAAATCTCCGTATGACGCTTAGAAAATAGTGTGCACGTGTTATATGAAGCCATCTTTGTTTCTATAATAGCCTAGACTTGGTCAAGTCCTTCAGGTGTCCCTTTATCATGTTTATCTTTAGGCCTATATCTTTGGCTTGGGATGGTAATCTTATTCCCCATTTTTTCATGTTGGTTTTAAATTTTAAATTTCTTTTATTTTTTATTTTAGATTTTAATTTAAATTTTCATTTTATTTCTTTCAATCAATTTAATTGCTATCAGTTTTGTTGATGCTCGGTTTTCATGACAAACTATATATGTCCTGTATGACAGGTTTGAAAAAGTGTAATTCATTTTAATTTTACATTGTACCTTGACCACAAAAGAGGTAGTTGGTTATTACCTTCAACAAACAGATGATTGCATTATTTTAGTAAAACAAATAAAACAAAGACGAAGTCATTACGGTGATTTAGGAATTGTTAGGCCCCATTTCAAAACTCAGCGGCGGCTGACCTGAACCGGCAGTCCTGTGTTATGAGTTTGTTAAAAAACGGTTTCAGCGGTCAAATGCCGGTTGAGTATTAAATTCGTATCCTTAGTGGACAGTTTGATGAGAACAAAATCTGGGATAAACCCTATCACAGAGTAGTTTAAATAGCATCTACAAAATTTGTTGTCTTTTTTATGCTTTAAAATTGAATATATAACAATTAATTCTCATATATATCTGTCAAAATGCCTTAAGTGGGACACTAGAAAAGTAGCAATATTAAACTACACATGATCCATGTCTACTCGTGAGTGCGGATTGGGCAATGCTCTCTCATACCCCTTTTATTTTAACTTTCGCTTGCAGACTGATCTGTTTGGGAATAATTTCGCATGCAGAATCACGTACGCTAGACAATTCAATAGAAATTACAAAGTTACAAAACGGACAGAGAAAATTAGTGCACATATGTTACTGATGGTAGTATTTTTCCTGTTAAAAGAGTAGTAAAAACAATATGTAACAATAATACCGATTAACTCTGATCTCGACTTAGAATATTGATTGTCAAAAATTAACAGGTAAATATATGCCAAAATGTTACTCATAAACTGCAGCACCAGAATACTGAAATTAAAGTACATAAATCATATGTCTGAATGACGTTTGTATATGATTGCGTTTTTTACTAAAGGTTAATAATCGCTTTCAGTGCAAGAACGAGATGAAAAATGAAATCAAATAATTAAAAAAAAAACCAGTTAGACATTACATATTTGATAAAAAACTGTTTATAAAAACACGTCTGAACTGAACCGTATTTACAAAAGGATGTTGTATGGCCTATACACATTTGTCTTGCTTTCACTTTTGACTGCATGACAACCTTTAATAGACCATAACCTCACTTGTGGATGTTAACAATTTTTTTTCTTTATTATCAAATTCAAAACAGGTAAACATGCGCCGAAGTCTTGCTCAAAAATACACCAGAATGTTAATATTGAAGTACATCAATTATATGACTGGGTTACGTTTGTATGATAGTTGAAGGTTAACAATCGCTTTCAGAGATGAAAAATGAAATCAAATATTTTTTTCAAAACAATTGGACACTACATATTTAGTCAAGAATGTTTACTTTGCCTGTCCGGCTTGGGCAATCCATTGTACTTTCACTCTTCACTTACCTGGGCACTGACCACACGAATTGTATATCATAGTGTATGAACTAGACACAAACAAAATGCCATAAACACACCAGACAGCTCCTATCAATAAAGCCTCTAAATTAACACTGCCAAACACGAAATATAATATATCTGGTGACAATATAAAAGTGGACACGAACGTGTAGCTATATTCTGATTTAATTGCTATCAGTTTTGTTGCTGTTTTGTAATATAGTAAAGAGAAGGGGTCTGGTGTAGAATATATGTATTTTTCTCCACCAGACCCAAGCACAGGGAATAAATACAAAAAAAAATGTTGTTGTTGTTGGTGTTTGATTTACATAACAAACTATATATGTCCTGTATGACCGGTTGAATAAGTGTAATTCATAATTACATTGTCCCTTGACCTCAAAGGAGATAGTGGGCTGTTACAAACAGATAATTGCATTACTGGTGGTAGAAGAATGGATTCAAGTACCGAAGCCCTTCATGAATTAAAATGGCATAACCTGAAAGATCGGTACCTTTATCATGTTGCTATTAATATGTTCAAGGTGGTCAATGAGGAAACCCCAAAGTATCTTACTGACAGATTTAATATCAAAGATTCAGGATATGCACTCAGAAATTATAAAAATCTTTCGATTCCTAAACCAAAAACAGATTTTAAGAAGCGTTCTTTCTCTTACCATGGTGCAACGATATGGAACTCTCTGCCCAATGCAATCAAAACTTCGTGCAATTTATACCAGTACAAAAAGAAATATCTTAAAGAGTATATTTGATCAAGTTCATCTCAGAGTGTTCTTTAATTTTATCTTCTTTATCGATGTTGTCATGAACCTTTTTAATGGTTTCCCAACCTTTTAATTTATGTTTTTGTTTCACATTATTTTTCTTATTCTTTTTTGTTACTTATAAAATGGCGCGTTGTGCATTCTTCTTGGCTGCAAATATCTCTGATATCACTTGTAAAGGCCCCCTGGGTAGGTTACCTTCGGGGTAGGCTGCAGGTACATTACCTGCGGCCGTCTATACATCCTGCATTTGCAGTAGTTTGTACTTTGTAGCAAGTTGAATGCACTTCTCTATATTGGTGCTTGCCTGTCAACTACATCTTTTATATGGGCGGGTGGTGTGCTGGTGGGTGTGTATAATGGGTGAGTGTGAATTACATTTTCATCATTTGCATCTATTTCTTATTTAATTTCCAATCATAGTTTGTTTAATTTGTTTTATTTTTCGTGTTTCATGCTCAATTGTGTTTAAATAGTTTTGTTTTAATTCTGTATATATTTTGTTGTTACTATTGTAAACGGTTCAGGGGAAGAACAACTGATTTTTATTTGTTGATATCTGATATCCGTTTTTAAATAAAGTTTTGAATGAATGAATGAATGAATGAATTATTTTACCAAAACAAAGACGAAGTCATTACGGTGATCTAAGAATTAAGATGCAGAGCAGTAATCTTAACGTAAACTTAGCATCCACTAAATCCGTTGCCTTACAATTTTTATGCTTTAGAATTAAATTCTAAAACTAAATTCGTTGCTTTACAATTGTTATGCTTTAAAATTGAACATTTAACTCTCATACATATCTATGTCACAATGCCTTAAGTGGGACACAAGAAAAGTAGCAATATTAAACTTCACATGATCCATGTCTACTCCTAAGTGCGGATTTGGTATTTAAAATGGCACTGCTCTCTCATACCCTTTTTATTTTAACTTTCTCGTGCAGACTGATCATGCAGAATCATGTACGCTAGACAAGTCAATAGCAATTTCAAAGTTCAAAACGGATAGAGAAAATTAGTGTACATATGTTACTGATAGGTAGTATTTTCCGTTATAAAAGAGTAGTAAACATTATGTAACAATAATACAGCTTTACTCTCGACTTAGAATAATTGTCTTAAAGTTGAGAGGTAAATATATGCCAAAATATTGCTCATAAACTGCATCACCAGAATACTGAAATTAAATCATATGTCTGAATGACGTTTGTATATGATGGCGTTTTTTATTAAAGGTTAATAATCGCTTTCAGTGCAAGAACGAGATTAAAAATGAAATAAAATAATAAAAAAACAGTTGGACACCGCATATTTAATAAAGAATGTTTTCTTTGCCTGCCTGGCTTGTACAATCAATTGTACTTTCACTCTTCACTTACCTGACAAAATGTCATAAAAACACCAGACAGCTCCTATTAATAAAGCCTCTAAATTAACACTGACAAACTAGAAATATAATATATCTAGGGAACATATTCTGGTGACAATATTGAATTTGGACACAGACGTGTAGCTTATATGCTAATTTAATTGCTATCAGTTTTGTTTCTGTTGTCGTTGTTGTTGGTGTTCGATGTAGATGACAAGCTTTATATGTCCTGTATGACAGGTTTAAAAAAGTGTAATTCATTTAAATTTTACATTGTCCCTTAACCCTTATTTTACCAACGTATATTTTGTAACGTTTGTTATCAACAGGGGGGGGGGGTCGAGGTGTTATCGCCCCCTTATGGAATTGAAATTGAAGCACTAAAAGTTGCTTTGCATTAGAGTATAGTAAAGGGTAGGGTCTCCTCTATGCATTGATACCAGAATCATGAAAATCACCCGAGGCGTTACGTAATTATGACGTCATAAGTACTTCCGAAACATTATGCTATAAAAGTTCTAGATATCGGAATTTTGCCTGATTATTTGCTTATAAAGAAGGGAAATTATGTTGCTAATATCTGTAAGTTTTAGGTGAATACCATGCAGATATTTTTCAACATGGCGACTTAAAATTTTCTCAGGTGGCAACCCCCTCCCCCCTACATTTTGACTTTTGACGAGGCACTCTGAGCCCTCTGCAGGTGGTACGTAAAATGACCGCAAAGGATGAACTCACAACTACTCAAAACCAATACGTCATATTCGTTGGCGTTTTTATGCAACAGGTAATCATCTGTTAGGGGGTGCCTTGGTAAGACAATGGTTAACCTCAAAATAGGTAGTGGGTTGTTACCTTACACAAACAGATGATTGTATTATTTTAGTAAAACAAATAAAACAAAGACGAAGTCATTACGGTGATCTAAGAATTTTTAGGCCCCATTTCAAAACTCAACGGCAGCTGACCTTCCTGAACCGGAAGTTCTGTGTTATGCCGTTACTCAAAACGGTTTTAGTTGTTCAGATCAATAGCAACCAGCTATAACCGGCGGTTCATGGCGGTAAAACAAACACAGTTACATCCTTAGTGGTCAGTTTGATGAGAACAAATTCCGGGATAACCCCTATTACGGAGTAGAATAAGTCTAAGGGTAGGTAGGTAGTGGTAACCATATTCCATAACTTAACTTAACTCACTATTTAAACACATTCGAATAATCTTTTCCTCTATTTATTAGCAAAATAATAAAAATTCGATATTTAAAGGTTATATGCAAAGAAGTTGAACAGTGATCAGTAATGAACCAATTAACACTCATATTATAGGATGAATAAACAACAATTCCTGCAGTTTTTGCCTCCATAGTCAAAATAAAAGCATTTGAAGAATACACACGGCAAAGCTACACAACGTTGACCCACTGAATCATGACATACATAAAGGTTACTGTCCAGTGTGGCCAACTACTACCAGCTTCTATGCAGGACATGTAAATGCATAGAGTTAGAGCAGTATTTTTTTTGAAAATGTGTCACTTATCTGCTATTGACTGGAATTAAATTAATTATCTTTAATATGATGGTATACAATAATGTACGATGTTAAGTTATATAAAAAGTAAACTTTTAAAAACTATTTTTCAAATTGTGCCTAGTCGAAAGTCAAAAAATAGTTCAATACATATCCTCAAAACACCATTGGTTTGTATGTTAAAAGCAACACTGCATAAAACTTGGGTAACCTTTATTTATGCCATTTTAGTGTTGAGTGGGATATTGGGTGATACATTATTTCAGTTTATTTTGCTGTTGCTTTGATGAAAATGTGTTATTTTTGTATTTAGTTGGTTTAATTCAACTTATTTCTATACTTTGGTGTCAAATATACCCAACCTTTGCATATAACCTTTAAAACTGTTATAGCAAATTTTGAAAGGGTGACAATTTTGCTGTTCGGAATTGAAACAAATGATGTAAAATAAATTAATTCAGGTCATCTTATTTTTTCTCGGAAAAGTAATAATAAGCACCTTAAAAGAAAACATTTAAAAATTCAGTATGGTTGAAATAGTTAAATAGAGCATTACAGTATGTAATTTTCATCTCGAAATTTACTCTGATCATTCTTTAAACAAAAGCAAAGTAGTTTTCAAGCTTTTCGTACATATGTCGATTAAAATGTGCTAAGCAGATATTCACATCACGAAATCCGATCACTTTGTGTAAACATTCATGTTTAAACAATTTCCTTTCGGCAAATACTAAATTGTCAGATTTCATGGAGAATTAAAAACTCGCGTAAAGAAGGCGATGAATAGAGGGAGGATATAAAATAACATGAAACACTTGATAGAATTCAGATTTTCCGCAAAACTTGTTTTTAATTAAGTATGTATAATTAAGACTTGTTGTACTGTGAATATTTTCACGTACGGTAGTTTGGATAATTTCTCCCATTCACACTTGACATTTTTGGTATTTATATGCATACCACTTTTTGCTGTACATTTGCTGTGCTTTAGATGCATTTACCGCGAATAGTACGATGTAGTTTGAAAAATACCAAATATGCAGTGAGTGTGCAATAATTATCATTATACCCTAACCAATACGAAGAGGCTTAAACAGAATATTTTTTTTTAAAAGGAGATCTCGAGAGACAAGTGGTAAAACATTTAAAATTAATGGTTAAAATCTCTTTTCAGAGTGTGATAAATTAATATTGTAATAAATGAAACGAACACAAATATTTAGAAAAAACACCTTCACCAAATTGCTTTAAATTATTCAAAAACTTCAAAAAAAATTGTACTTCCACAACCATAAGAAGCTTCTATTTCATAAATTACCTTTAAGTAAACGACCACCATAGCTTTCAGA
Source organism: Ophiothrix spiculata (assembly GCA_000969725.1). Taxonomy (NCBI): domain Eukaryota; kingdom Metazoa; phylum Echinodermata; class Ophiuroidea; order Amphilepidida; family Ophiotrichidae; genus Ophiothrix; species Ophiothrix spiculata. The sequence goes on from JXSR01S012764.1 coordinate 70,354, forward strand.
CCAAGCAAGAGATGAAAAATTAAGTCAGTCAATCTTTTCAAAACAGTTGAACGACACATATTTAATAAAGAATGTTTACTCTACCTGTCTAGCTCAAGAACTTGCTTTATTTGGCAGGGTACTGACCTTACACTGTAAAAATGACCGTAACTTTACGTTGCCCAAAACCCTAGTTCAACCATAAAATTAAAGATAAATTTCATGTCTAAATGCAAGACTCACTGCTGTTAGGGTTGTACTTAAAATGGTATATGGCGTAACACCCATTGTTTATGGTTAGGTGACTATTGGTGTGTTAAAATATGTATCACATTGATGCTACGCACTGTTTAAACAAATAATTTGTAAACAAAAATACGGTGTACTCATTTTCAAAAATCAGTAAAAATTACTGGAAGCAAAAAAAAACACCGTATTTTTATATATTTTGCAGGTAGGTTACCTTATTATTAGTATTATTACCGATTCGCATAGTTGGTATCAATTGTATCAATATAATACATCAATGTTGACAAAATTTCAAGACGATTTACCAAAAACTATGGATGTTACAAAGCATATGATTCTAATCTCAATTAACTGTAATTCCACTATTTCTTACAATATAAATACAAGAAATACCGTTTAAATAAAACGATGCCTTATTTTACGCTTGAAATAAAATTCTGGGCAACGTAAATTTACAAAAAATAATCAGCGTACGAATTATATCTAATAAACTGCGGACAAGACATCAAACACAATGCCGTAAAGTTTTTAGACAGCTCATATCAATTAAATTTATATTGGCGATAGGCGATTTACAAAAATTCGAGGTGGCAACTACTCCCTCGTAGCCTCAGACTAGGAGGTACCCCAGATTTTTGTTTTCAACAAAATGGCTGCCAAAAGATGTAAAAAAATATACTTAAATACCCAGGGTTGTTTTTTGTCTGCGCTTTGGTGCAATTGGCAATCGATCGTCAGGGGTGGGGATGATAACCTCCCCAACCCCTTAGGAAGACAAGAGCTAATTTACAGTATTTACTTAAGAATTAAGTTACAGTATTACAGTACTGAACCAACTAAAGTTGTTTGCCTATTCCTCTAAAACAGCAGTTTATTCTCTCATGGAAAAAATAAGACTTATAAATTTAAAAGTATTCAATGGATCCTTAGAGTATATCATTTCTATCTTAACTAAGTCTTAGGGGCCAATGATTTCTTTATGTTGCTGTACATAAAAATATTGAAACATGCTTAACAGATATTCACATCACGAAATCCAATCAGAATATATAAACATTCGACATTCATGTTTAGATAATTTCCTTCGGCAAATACTAAATTGTCAAATGTCGCCTTAGATTTCATAGAGAATCAAGAAGTAAAAGGTGATGAATAGAGGTAGGACACTGCAATAACTTGAAGCACTTAGCATAAGTTTAACTATATTGAATACAGTCACTTTTATATGAGGCATACACGAGTAAAGCTTTTTTTACCAGAAAAAATATGAGACGTGTTCGGGCGAAATGAGAGACTAATAATTTTGAATAAATTCTAAAGTTAATAAAAAAAAAAGCGTGGTGAATTTGCTTTTATTTAATTCATTGCAGTTAAACAAAAATAATATAGACAAAGTTTGCTGTTTTACTATAGAAAATGTGTAATTTAATATATTTTAAAATTGTTAGACATTTACATCAGTCTTTTATAAAATACATTTTCTAAAAACCGATCAATACTCGGCCTCAGCACAAAAGTTTAACTTTTGAAAATGATGTAAAACTAATGTTTGACTTCAAATAAAATAACTTCAACGCTGAGTTAAAAACGCATTAAACTTCGCCCACACATGTGTTAAATTCGATCTACATTCGCGTAAAAAAGTAAGTTACAGGTCTATTCTTTTTTTCGATTACATTTATTTGATGTCGCCACGTATTTTGATTATAGTACAATTCATTTGTAGAAAGCAAAAACCAAAGCAGCAATTATTTATGTTATTTTGTTGATAATTCCGTATGTTAGGTTACGATCGATGTTTCCTTTGCTTATAAGCTAATTCCATTTTGAGGCTAATCATTATACTTGAAAATTAAAGCCATAGATCAAACACATTGCAAAAGTAATGTTTTTACAGGATAAAATTAGACACACATGTACAATAACATATTACAAATCTAGAAAAATCTGCTTGGTGGAACAGCGATTAATAAGCGAAAAAATAAGTTATCTCTGTTCAGTTTGACAGGTCTTTAATGTAAAAATAACCATTGTACTCTCTGTCAAATGAGCTAAAATAAACTAAGGGGCGGCTTCAAAACTCAACCGGCGATTACCTGTCAGTTCTGGGTGGTTCTGGGCGGTTAAACCGGAATAAACAATGGCCAACCGCCCAGAACCGCCCAGAACCGACAGACAACCGCCGGTTGGATTTTGAAGCCGCCCCTAAGGTTATGTGTTTTTGAAATACTCAATTTGCCACAATTTTGAAACAGGATTTGTTCACTCTTTGAAATTGCGACTAAGTTTCTCACTAGACAGTATTGTTCAGTGTGCATGAAATAAAATTATTTTAAGTGCAAATGTGCAAACGTATGTAAAAATTTGAATTTTATCACGCCTGTAAAGAATCACACTGGAGATACCATAATCTTAAAATCACTCGTACGGTGTACGTGCTTTGGCATTTAAATTTCACATGAGAATAGCTACAGAGAAAGATCGACGTTTCACTAATGCATTGCCATTTCAAATCTTCATACTTTAACTGAAAGGCTGACATGGTTAATTTAACTCTTGCTCCTCTACATTTTAGTGTTCAATTTGTGTGACACGGCTGTCATCTCTGGTATAAATCAACTCAGATGTAGATGCCGAATGATTACACTATTATAATACGTTCAGAAAAGCCTCTCTGGTTTTAGCAGTTGTCTCCACATTTGGAGTTCCTGTTCACACCCAACAAGATAACCTATCAAATCTGACCAAAAGCAACATTAAGTGTCCAGATATTTTCATCACAAATTGACCTTTACATAAAAAAAGTAGTAACAATAGTTTTATTAATCCAACTATATGTGCAACCGTGTATTAATCAGGTCCCAACATCCTAAACAAAAGAACAATTTGTTAAAAACCAAGATAAAAGTCCTCTCTCCATTCAATGTTAACTCAGTACAAAAACTCGATTTTCTCAGAACTACATTTTCTCAAATCAGCACGATACATTTTACTAATTTGGATGTAACTTTTCAACCGAATATCCAATAATGAAGACAAGGTGTCATTGTATGGTTTAAGGGGTAGAAAGACCGTTACTCAATTTTACATTTTTGCAAGTTTATTTTGTACCATAACTTTTTAACTAAGTGCTTAAAGTAATATAGGTATACATTTCAAGAAATGAATTTCCACAAGGAACATGATGGTGATGTTGATTTGTGACCCAAAATCACATTTTTTTAGAACATTACAAAAAGTTTTAGATTTGTCTGGAAGCTCAAAGGCCCTCCAAAAAGGTTTTTTTTTTGTAATGTTCCCTAAAAATGTGATTTTTGGTCAAAAATCAACATCATCATCATTTTTCCTTGTGAAAATTCCTTTAAGCACTATGTTAAAAGGTTATGGTACAAAATAAACTTTCAACAAAATTGAGTAATGTACTTCCCCCTTTAAAATACCAGCTTTAAGATGAAGCAAAAAAATGGGATCATTAAGATATCTTTCGATATGGTGGGTAAAAAATACAGTTTGACTTGTTCAAGAGTTTAGTCGAAAATCTATAAAACCTGGACTTATTACGTGTTGATAAACTTTTTTATTCAAATGGATAACATTTTATTTTTTTCGTCGAATAAGTTTTATATTAATGGGCGTTTAATGAAATATTTGTGTTTGTGCATGTAACTCTTTATGAAAAGCATTATCCATAATTGAAGACACACTTGATAAATGTTTTCACGGTATAATGATATCATTGAAAGATGATAGTGAAAAAATATATAAAACCTTGACTTATTACGTGTTGAAAAAACAAGTTTTGTATTAATGGACGTTTAATGAAATTGATAAGCTTGTACGCGTGCACGTAACTATTTTATCATTGAAAGATGGTAGTGAAAAAAAAATCAGAACACCAATATATGCGTATAAATAGCATTCCCTAAATTGTTTGAATTCAAATTCTTATGTCTTAAAATTGAATATAACATTTAGCTCTCATATATATATGCCACAATGCCCTAAGTGGGACACTATAGAAAAGTAGCGATATTAAACTTCACATGATCTATGTCAGCTCCTAAGTGCGGATTGGGTATTTGAAATGGCAATGCTCTCTCATACCCTTTGTATTTTAACTTTCGGATACAGAATGATCTCTTTGGGGATGAAATTGTTTGCATGCAGAATCACGTACGCTAGACAAGTCGATAGAAATTCCAAAACGAAAAGAGAATGAAAGTGTACAAATGTAACCTATAAGTAATATTTCCGTTGTAAAATAGAAGTTATATATTGCAAATTAGAATTTATGTATGAAAATATTTTTTTTTCTAAAAGAGTCAATTTAAGCGTTGTTATATTATCTTACGCCAAGTGTGCATTCGTTCATGTATTGTTGAGTATTTTTACAACATAAACGTAGGTTAGGTAATGTTTCATTGACAACACAGGTAGATTTACCACTTGAACTTTGTATAATTATATCAATAGCTTTAATAGGTGACTTCTTTATACACAATATTGTTGTATAGATTAAAAACAAGATATGTTGATAAAATAATCTTAGACGAGTAGTGTTTAGTCTGCCTAAAATGACCACATGACGCCCTTGCTTGCTTTGCTCATTGTCCTTGGTCCTTCTAAACGGACTAAACGATGCTCGTAACTGTTCGTATGACGTATTGTAACCATAGTCTTAAGCTTAGGAACATTTATGTGACACTCCATTACAAACGAGTCTCAACAACAAACTCTATTCTTCCTATGGATTGCTTGACAGGGGTGCATTTTTGCAGATTCACAAAATATACCTATTATGTCTATAAAACATATATCTGAACTGAACCCTATTACAAAAGGAGGTTGTATGGGCTATACACATTTGAGTGGTGCTCTGGCAAAATGAGCGGAAAGTCGCAATTTTCAAAATTAAGTTTATGACATATTTTACTTCTCTATATTCTCAGCTTTCGAATGATATATAATATGTCGTACTTTCTTGCTACAATCTTCATTTAGAGATCGAAATTCAAGCCAGTCAAATCAAAATCTGGCTGTAAAAAATGTCGCAAATCGACTTTTAAAGTTACAAATTACTATTGTGTGTGATAGCAAAACGCGACCAATTACACGTGAATAATTGCACTTACCGGGATAATTGACCTTCAAAACGTGAGGTATAGATAAACATTTATGCATTAATGCGTTTTATGTCAAAAAAAGAAATTTCATCTTTTCACCACATTTTTACTTTAGTAGTCATTTATTCAAAATCTTCAATCGCGACTTTCCGCTCATTTTGCCAAGGCACCACTCATTTGTCTTGCATTCACTTTTGACTGCATGACAACCTTTAGTAGACCATACCTCGCTTGTGGATGTTAAAAGTTCATTTATTCATTACTGCAAACATGCTGTTTGCAAATTTGATCATAAACAAATTCAAAACAGGTTAACATGTGCCGAAGTCTTGCTCAAAAATGCACCAGAATGTTAAGTACACCAATCATATGACTGGGTTACGTTTGTATATGATGGATCTTTTTTACTGAAGGTTAACAATTCATTTACCCGGGTTTGTATATATATATAGGTGTACTTGAGCATTAGGTGAAAACTTTCTCGCTTTCAGAGATGAAAAATGATATCAAATAATTTTTTCAAAACAGTTGACATTACATATTTAATAAAGAATGTTTACTTTGCCTGTCTGGCTTGGACAATCCATTGCACTTTCACTCTTTATCTACTTTGGCAATGACCACACGATTTATATTTCATAAAGAATGAACTAGACACAAACAAAATGTCATACAAATACTAGACGGCACGTATGAATAAGGCTTCTGAATTAACACTGACAGACGAGAACGTTTATACTTGTATGAAATATAGGGAATATAATCCGATGACAATATTGAAGTTGACACTAACGTGTAGCTATATGCTAAATTGAATTGCTATCAGTTTTTGGATAGATTTAAATGACAAACAATGTCCGTTAACCCTCGTCTTCCTAAGCCTTTTTCTGTAACACGTCTTCCTGAGGGGGTGGGGGGGGGGTGGTTACCACCCCCCTGTGATTTTTAATTTAAGACCCACGGAAGTTATATTGTACTATAGTATAGGGTAGGGTCTTTTCTTTCCATTGACACCAAGATCATGAGAATCGGTCGAGGCGTTACGTAATTATGACGTCACAAAGTATTTCAGTACCGAACATATCGAGTTTTGGCAAAAATGGCCAGTTTTTCAAAAAATCGTTATAAAAAGTTCTAAATGTTCGATTTTCGTCGGATTTTTTGCTAATAAATGAAGGAATCAACAATTCTAACATGTTCTGTAAGTTTCAAGTCAATATCATGCAGATTTTTTTCAAAAAATTTCCGAGGTGGCAACCACCCCCCCCCCTACCTGCCGACTTTGACGGCCTACCATAACCCCACCTTAGGTACCCCCGATTTTTTTTCGTCCAAATGACCGCAAAGGTTTTAAAAACAATTACCCAAATGCCCGGGGTCTCTTTGCTTTGCGTTTTGGTGTATTATCAATTTGCGCCTACTGTTAGGATCCTGTTACATATTTGCTCTATTGGACGACAGCCATTGCTTTATCAAATATCTGCAAATTATTCAAGTATTGTATCTTTTGGTATAATTGCGCTGTTTTTGAAAAAAGAAATGGAGTATTGCCATTGAATGGGAAAATCTTGTCAAAAAAGACACAATTATTCATCTAACTCACAATGTCTTGCATGACAAGTATGTTCATAAAATAATAATCATATCTTGTCCCTCAAGAGGTGATGGAAGGTTACCTTACTGCAACAGTTTATTGACGAAATAGAAAGTTACTACGGCTGTAACTTATCTAAGAAATTCCTTTTATAGCACCATTTCAAAACTGAACCGGCGACTGACCTCCTTGAATCAGCAGTTCCGGGTTGTGTCATTGCTCAGAACGGTTTCAGTTGTTCAGAAAATAAATCGGCGGTTCAGTGAGGTCAAGTGCAGTCTTAGATTTGAAATACATAATGTGTGGTCATTTTGATGAGAACAATTAACCTATATAATTTCTCTCAAGGAGTAGTCAAAATTCGAGGGTATAAACTGGTAACCCTATTCCTTATGAGAACCTATATTCGAATGATCTTTTCCTCTATTTATCAGCAAAATGATAAAAATC
>JXSR01S012769.1:18044-39438 GCA_000969725.1 Ophiothrix spiculata
GCATAACATTTTTATTTTTCATGTTTTCATTATGAAACTAATAGAGATGATGGAAAATAGTCTAGTAAATATATTTATATCAAAATACGTAACATTTCAACTATTGCTTGGCCATGACGTGAAACGAAATTTGGTCAAAAGACAAAAAAAGTATAAAATGTGTATTCGCCGCTAGTTTTGTATACAAAACCAGTGTAATTTTCTTTCCTTTGGAGCTCATAAATATACCCTATACCTTAAAGACTTATACAAAAAATGAATTTTTAAAATAGCTTTATTTGATTTTAAGTTATGGCTGATAGAAATTAACTTTATCAGGTACCCATTTTTATGCAAAATTTATGTTAATTAGTCTATTATTCAAAAACCACTCATGCAAAACCTTGCAAAAATGAGATCCAGGTACCTCAGACTATTGTTATTGACGTCCAATACATGAAATTGAACAAAATTGTTATTTTTGGAACTCAAAAACTAAAGGGTTTTTTCGGGGTTGGCCGCTGCACTAATAGCAAAAACTGCAAGCGAGTCTGCATAAAGCACATGAAAATAATAAGTGAATCGCATCTATTGATCCAAACCTGAGCCTGACTAGCCATGGACTATTTCCTGCAAATAAACTGTAACTGTTATTCAACAAGACACACAGACTATATGTGTGTTAGAATGTGTTTAGACTGCTTTAAGGCATATCGGATTTTGCAATTGATTGTTGTGTAATGATCAGTAGCTACTAAGGAGAGGTCGTCCACCCAAGAGAAACTTAATACACTCTTGTACATCACCAGAGGTTGAGAGTATGGGATGTGTGCAATTTTATTTAAAGCTGGCTGGTGAAGTCATATTTAAATTTCCAAAAAGAGATATTTTGTTTTTGGAGGCAGTGAGTATATATTTTATTCTAAAGGAAAATATTTATTTTTGTGATTTGTGAATTCACAATCCTTAAAAAGTTCAATTTATGATGGTTTATATAATAACTTCATCAGGTTTGTCCGAGTTAAGTATTATCATTGTATTTCATATGAGTTCATTTTTTTAAGTTTCTAAAAACTGTTTGGTTATTTTCAAAGACATATTATGAACAACCCTGTTGTTCATGTGTACACACCAAGTTGTTTGTTAGCTTTCCTATCTCCAATGAAAATTGTGATCATAATCCAAGTGCTCTATATATGCTGAGAAGGTTTTTTTAATGACCAGTTCAGAAGTATTACACTGATTTACCAGTATCCTGAAATTTGTTGTGCTGGGCATAAAATAATATGAACAAATCACATAATTTAAGATGCTTATTGCTAAGATATGAATATTGAATACTGTAGCAGAATAGTTTACCCTATATATTGAATTACTCAAATCTAGTCTCCAAGGATATCAGCAATATGTTAAAAAAGTAACTGCTCAATCCAATTTGCAACCCCTTCATGTAAAAACAACAACCAAACATTCCTTCAGAAAATCAAGCAAGCCAACAGAAGCACTGGTTAATGACAAACAGTTACACTTATTGAGGAATTTGACTCTTATTACAAAAATGTTGTTTGTGATATCTCATGGTTATTGTTAGGTGCAACAATTTTCTGGCTTAAGGATGTCGTCTAATAATGTTTCACTAGTTCATTGTATTTCCATTGGATAAAGTCCCAAGTGACATAGAATCGTCTTCAAATGTAACACAATGATGGCATGTAAAGCTGGGTTATCTATAGTATGTGGAATAGTAGCTTTATTGATTGTATCTCTTGAAAATATGTAGAGATTCTTGAGAAAATATCAATGACTCAGTGTCCATTGAACTTTTGAGAAAATATGTTGGGATTTGCTTTAATCTACAGAAACCAAATTGCCATATAAATGAACACTTTGTATTCCTGTACTTATGCATTTGAACAAATGCTTGTATTTGAGTTATAATGTACTGATATATCTTTCATTAAAATTATATTGAAGGTATTACCAATCATTCGACATTGTTTTAGTAGCTCATGCAAGGTTCTTACTGACAAATGTTATACGGGAGTGCTCAAAGTTTTGGGGTGCATTTTTACAGTTTTGAGTATATTGATGGGTGGGTTTTCGTCAGAGACCAATGTGTTCAATTTGCAAAATTGGGTGTATTTTGGAAATTTTACCAAAAAAACACACAATTTGCCCTACATTTGGTGCTTTTTCTAGAAAAAGGGGAATAGAGATGGGTATCAAAATCAAGCTTTTTGAGTTATCACTCACAAAAAATTGTGAACTCTAGATATTAAACCAAATCCTACTGAATCTTAGCCCATTCCAAAAAGTTTTCCAGCAAACTTTTTTCTTTTGAAATCATAAGGTACTGTTTCTGTTTTACTAAATCATTAGTTTCCAAATGTGTGCTTGACAATATAGACATGATAATTCAACTTAATGATTTAGTCATAGAAACAACACTATTTATTATTACATCATCAGAAATGTTTTAAGTTCAAATCACAAATGATGGTCTCTTTTACAATAAATATCCAAGGTCAGCAAGAAAAGATAAAGGGAATATGTTAGTTTAGGGCAGTACTTTCTAATGATGCAATAAAGTGGATGTTGAAGAAAACAACAAGAAATGAGAACTATTATTGACTTTTAAGTACAGATTTATTATTAAAAGCTCTTGATCTCTCTAGAAAATACAACACTGGTAAATGCATCTATGAAAGTTATGTTTTCCTATCTTGAATAACAACAAACAAAATGCATAATTCATTCACATGCTGTGTCCAAAATAATAAGCTGGGTTGTTTTTTGAAAAAAAAATCACAGTATCACCCTTCCATACAATGAGTACAATAATGCCAGGATTTGGAATTCAAAATGCATTTGAATCAAGCTACTTTCACGGAAATTTGCAAGTCTAATACTTGTGAGATTTTCATCCTAAATTGGCAAGTCAATGTTTCGTCAGCTCTAAACAAAATTGAAAGTAGCATTGTGTTTAGCTGTCACAACTTACGGGGATCTATGAACATGAAATGAATACACAAAGTTCAATTCTCCCTACAGGTGCGAAACAAACTGAGCATGCATTGATCGTTTTCTGCTCGTCGCTTTCACTTTACTCACTGGCGATAGTTTTTTAAAGATTGCCAACATAAGCTTCAAGTTATGCCAGTTAAATGTGTTCTTGCAAATGTATTTGAGCGTAAAGGCGTTGTTGTTTCCGGGATAGATTACATGAATGAAAGCACACACATAAATGGTTTGGGGACAGCAGCTGAGATATCAGAAACTTTATTTCGAGGTAACGAGTGATTTGGAAACCGATTTGAAAAACTCTCTTTGTGACAATTGGGATTGTATTGCATTTTCAAGGGGAAATAGGTTTGGATATGTTAACCATTTCAGTGCTTTTAGAGAGGTATGAAAAAGATACAATAATACAGACATTATTTAGTTTTGAATAAACATGATTAAACTATAACTCGCTTAATAAAATTGTTTAACATAACTGCTTTACCTCTTTTATAAATTTGATCTACTTTTTCTGTACCTAATTTTAAATTCATTATTCTGCTGTTCAGTTGAAACATGTTTTCTGTTCCTCTGTCTTCATATTGTCTGTACATTGTACATTTACCTGAAATGGTATGTAATATTTTTCAGTTCAATTCAAACTTTGAATTCTAAAGGGAAAAGATTGTAAAATGTCAGATACCATTTTCATATGCCAGTTACATGTAAATGAACTTTTAAGTTCCTTAAAGAAGTACTTTAAAGTACTTCTGATATGAAGAAAAGAGCATAGATGTCCTTATTTCACTGCCTTTTGGCCAAGTTCAAATGTGTAGGTTTTCAACTTGTTATAGACCTTTATATATATATATATACATTTTAATATGTAGAATTATGCTGAAATGCTTGAATCATTAAATATGTATCAACTACCTACTATCGGACTCTGATGCATATTTTACAAAAAAAATTGCCCAGCCAGTTATGTTGATGCATTGCCTTTTTAAAGACATTTCTTGTTTCAGATGTTTCCTCTGATATACTTTATGATTTGTTTATTTTTGCTTTTGGAGGCATCTGTATTTTCCCCTCTTGTCCATGTTTTTAAAATGAACTGAATGATTGTTTTTAAAATGAAAATAAAATGACATTTAAAATTATAGAATATCTGAAATTAAGTTTTGTATCAAATTTGTGTTTTTATAGTTATTGTAGGCATAGATAAGGAAATAAGAATCCTTATTACTCACTGACGCTATCAGCATGAAAGACTTGCTTTTAATAAGATAACATCAAGATTTATCTTTTCAAACCCCCAACACATGCTATAGGAGACATGCAGATCATTATCGAAGTATCATTTTGACATTAAAAGTAATTTTTTGAATGTTCATATCTATCTGTATGAAATTTTATACGTAATGTTTTGTGCATGATATTAATCAATTCAGGGGAAATTTTATATCTTAACTTCAAGTAGTTGTTGACAGAACAACATGGAATGCTATACTAAAATAATGTGAGTTTCTAGTATCATATCAAAGAAATCAAAGAAAGTTTTAAGCTCTATTTTTGTTACAATAATCATATGGTAGGTAAATTCATTTTTAAGAGGTTAACAGTGCACATATTGATATTAAGACTTGTGAGGAAATAAAATTTGTTTGAAGATAATGTTTTTTTAATGTACAATATCAACAGGGGGAGCAGGTTGGCACAGCGGTAGTGGTCCCGTGTTCAAGTTCTGCCCCCGGCGCTTTATGTGCATTTGTTTTTCAGTCTCGCTTCCACAGGTTTTTTTTGGGTACTCCAGTCTTCCTCCTGCATTCAAAACTGAATTTAAAAAACCTCTTGGAGCCCTGTTGAAGATAAGCTTCCTTTAGCTTACTTGGTACCAAGTAGTAATAATACACAGTGCAAATAATAGCGCCATTCACCTAAGTACCATGGTGCACAAAAACACCAAAAAGTACCAAGTTGGGTTGGGTTACCTTGGCGAAAGCCTAAGCAAGGTGAAGGTTAATAGCAACTTCATCCGGATTGGTCCAAGTCATAATAATTTCATATAGTTCTAAGATATAGATCCAAAACATTCTTGAATGTTGATACTGAGAATAACAGGTTTTTCTGACCTTGTAATGTAATGGTTACATGGTTATGTAAATTGATGAAAATAAGTTCTGTTAATATTGAAAGATGAAAATTGTTCTCAAAATCACATTAGTGCCTCAAAATTTTGTCATTGTTTGTACAATCAGTAGTTGCAGTTTTGATTATTTTTAATTATTTAGAGTTCATTGGCTGATAAAATATTAGATGATGAATAAATGAAAATAAACTGAGACATCTAATTTTCAATCATCATGATCTAATTTCAATCATTCTGATAACTGTATCAGATATTTTAACCTAGGTGTAATTTTTCTTTTGTATATATTGTATTCATCTTTTCCAATTTCATATACCAGGCATCAAATATTTTTCTCTATACATCAACAGAACATTCCAAGTCATAATCTCAACAAACATGAAACTTTTACATCTGTCTTGATTTTACTTTACGAAATGATAGCTTAAGTGATCTTGAGCAATGTTTGGATAAACTCATGTAGCTCTTGTTTCTGTTACATTTATTAGTTAGGATATAAGGTTGTCTTTGTATTTTAAAGAATTTATGAATGACATTCAAAAACATCACATGTATAGCTAAATATGTAAGAGAAAATAAATGTCATTTGTAATAATGCTTTTATATTCAAGTTGCTTGACGTATTTCAAAAAGATTATCTGGGCAATGACAAGATTGTCAATGATAGTCTGTGCAGGAAGATCCCACATCCCTCACTCTCACTTGGATGTACTTGACCAGCAGGTTACTGACTCTCAAAATCCTTGTTAGAATTCCATACATGTCTGTTATGTCATTCATGAAAGTGTTTGAAATAAGGATACTCAAAAACAAAAGTGATTGGAAGTGCAATTTGGGGATTTAATTTTAGTTTTAAAGAATTATTGTGTAAGAACTACAAGTTTCAGCATTGTAAAACTCAGTATGCTACTGATCTTCATAATGTTAAATGTGTAGTTGGATTCATAGTTTCTTTTTATTGATATTATTATATATTATATTACTATAAACCATTTTTGACCAAAATCTTATAGTATTGCTTTAACATAAATCTTATTTTTGTCACAAAGACATCAAATTGAAACTGATAATTAGGTGCATACATATATAAGTATTTTCCCTGATTGTGTTGGTTTTAAAGTCATATCGTTTCTTAGTATGTAGGTAGTATATAAATATATACTGACTTGAAGATCTCTGGTTAAAACCATGGACCTGAAGTGACGAAAATTTAGCTATTTTACTGAGGTGCAGAGAAATAGCTAAATTTTAGTCAATGAAGGACCATGGTTTTAATCCGGAGATCTGAAAAATGTCAGTATATATTTGTTTCATATACTGTATTAATAAATTTTAAATAATGTAATTTTGACTTGCCTGATGACCTAATTTAATTAATCTTACTTACGAAAAATGTACTAACAAAATGCTGTCACCATGAACGCAAGCAATAGGTTAATGCGTGTATTGGCTTGCGCGTCTAAGTTTGTTGCTTGCGTAAGTCTGTGCGTGAAAGTGATGCGGCTTTAATTCCTGCAGAAAAACCAGTAAATAGTCTTTCAAAACCAGTAAATAGTCTTTTAAAACCTGTAAATAATCTTAATCAAATGAACTATTTACGGGTATTTACAGGTTTGTCAAGATGGTTGAAACTATTTGAAATAATACAGTATATAAATACTTTTATTGGACCCTTCTTTCCTTCCCAGATTGTAGCTATGACCAGCAGGTTACTGACTCTTGTAATAACAGTATTAAAATTCTACAGATGTTCATTCACAAATATCTATAAGTGTGCTATTACTCTATAGATATAGAGGATACAAGACATATAAAATGAATCTAGTGGGACTTAGTAAGATATAAAGGATTCAAGACAGATAAAAATGAATCTAGTGGGATTAAGTGGTCAAGTTTTCATTTGGTTAAAAAGATATAGCATATGGACAAAGGGTTATAATAACAGTCTCCAGGAACATACATGAACTGAAAATGAGATTGTGGATGGCAGAAATAATTTAGGAGGGTAAATGTACAGTCGTATTTCCACTTATTCGATTTGGGATTCTGTGTCACTGCCAATCATTAACCATGATACTCAAATTGCGTAAGTAGGCCTTACGCGTAATGCATGAAATTCGGGCAGATTTGCATAAGTGTACCTGAATGTACATATTCATATGTTATAAAGCAGAACTCAGAATTAAGAGATGTGCACCCACGCACTATTGTATCTGATTGTGGCTCCAATAAAAATATTGTACTTTAAAATTCTTATGTGAGTTATTTAACCTGGAAATCTCAGAAGTTTGCACCTTTAACTTTTCTAATAAGAAAGATGGAATCAATAAGCAAGGATGCATGTGTTGGTGTTATAATTCAACTGGAATTGATTGAAAGCAAACTTTAATTTGATTTTGGCATCATCGTTTTTCACTTAAAGGGGAACTGGTCTTGTTTTGTAGCACCCAAGAGTTTTTAGTCAAAAATGTATCTTTATGATCTGCCACTTGAAGAAGACCCTAGATTCAATAATTGTACTTGGAGCTGTTCTATGCAACTTCTACTTTGTGTATGCAGTAGTGTGAAATGATATCCAGGAGCATTTTGGGCTTCAAATCATGCTCCTGGAGAAGCATGTTTGACTTAACAAACGTGCTCCTGGGCAGTGGCAAAGCTAGACATTTTGGTCAGGAGGGGCAAATGCATTTTTGTATGCAAGTTGTTATTGCTTATGTCAATCATTGTCCAATGTGCCTTTAATTTATATGTGAAAAGATGCAAAGCAAAAGATGCCCTGGTGGAAAACCACACATAATCAAATCTCAATCTCAATCTATCAAATCCAATAAAATCAAAAGCAGGGATGTTGGAAGGTATTTAAAAGAACATGGGTTAAGTCGTATATAAACCTGAACTTGGAAAGCAGGGTTGTTTTCGTGTGTGGCCACTTGGAAAAGTGGAATTGATTTTTGCCTTTCGTTGTTTTTTCTAGTGATTCTAGTGTATGTTTGAGTTGCTGATGAGATGAGATGATGAATGTAATCTCATGTGTATGGGAGAATGTGTTATCACTGATCAACAATCACTGGGTTCAATAAATATGATGAGTATACTATAATTTGATCACGTTAAGGGCACTTGACATTATGTGTGAGTTTTAGTAGGTTAACACAGGAAGCATTGCAAAGTTTGATGGATTATATTGAAATAAAACAGAGCGCTACATTGGAAGTCAACAAATGAGACTAGACCACTTAAAGAGGACTGATAACTAGATTAGACATACTGAAAAAGGTTTAAATACATTTCCTGATTTCCTGATTAAATACATTTCATGGTATAGAGGAAAAAAGAGATTGGACATATTGTGACGCTATAGAATTTACTTGACCATTACGTACATTTAGCCCGTACATGGAAAGTTCCAAACCAGACAGCTTGATCCAGTTATCTGGGTGATAATCGTATTACACATAACCATAGATCGTAGAAACTTCTACGATCTATGACGTAACAAACATGACAAAAGATGAACATACTGATCACCACACAAAATTGTTGTCAGGTGATGTGCTTGAACCAGTAACTGTGTGAGTTACGTAATCACTTTGATACTGAATAGCGATTTTGTCACTTCATTTTACACCTGATAATATTTGAATAGAACCGAGATGTGGAGTATTCCAGGCCGATATCAGATATTTCGGGTGTGTTTCATATAGGGGGAATCTGAGCGTCATGACAGATTCAACTGGCAACTCCATATTGAAGTTGCTGGGTCTATTTAACTATATACTAATGTTAGTTGCTAGAAACATTTATAAACTTATGAATCTTAGCTACTCTAGTTTGCTCTTAGTCTATCATGCGACAGCTGACTATTTTGCTGAGTGGTAGAAACCTTGCAATGAAAAAGCGAAAGGCCAGCGGTTCAAATCCTAACTGATCCTGATTTGTTCATATTTAATATGATGTGTCTAAGTTTGCCATTGCATATTGATATCATTTTATTATATAACTTAGAAATAAAGAATTGTAGACAACTTCGTGTGCAGAAACAAATTATGAAAAGATTGAAGGAAATTAGATGAAAATTACAGTTTAGTAAAATGTCACCAAATGTGAACCATTTTGACGATGATTTACCATCAGCAATATATTGAAAGTACATCCCTTAAATAATGAGTCATTGATACCAGGAGACACTTGAAAGAAGTAAAATCAAGAAAAGGAACCAAGAAGTCATTATAAGGCCTCTTGTTCAATGTTGCATGTAACTTGTTATATTTGAATCCAACTAAGTAGCTTAGACTATGACTTGCTTAATATGATATAGACTATCCTTAAGGTACAGGAAGGAAAGCAAGTCATTTTAAGGCATTACTTTGAAAAATAAATATGACAACAAATGGCTAGTTTATCAGTTCAAGTTCAACAGTGTATTTTAAATTTCCTTTTACTTTAATTTTCAATTGATATGTATGTTGAAGTCTTTGGTAGGTCAAACTCCTCGTCATACTATAGCAACAACAATATATAAATAGGGAAAAATAAAAACACTTGTTAGAATTATTGTTCAGATGTGACTGTTACTGTTGATTTAAACATACAAAACATTTTTACAGTTTCCTCATAATTGCCTACACTACAGTCTAAAACATATGCATTAAATGTTACACTGAAATAATGTGACAAGATTTTCTGTCATATGTGTAATTTTAAAGGATAATTTTTGGGCTTTGGGTGTGTGATGTGTTGTACCACCACCATAATAATGTCAATGCTAAATCTTAACTTAGATATGAATTTGTTTTGACCACTAAAAGTCATTAAATAAAATCAAATAGCATACCCGTAAAGCTTATAAGCTCAAGAGGCTGTACTAACAAAAAAGACCTTTAGACAGGAAGATACTTAATGTGCTCACTTTATTGAAGGAGACACTTTGATAAAGCAAAGCAGACAAGAAGTGGCTAGCCAGGATGTCCAATGTCAATGTTGTGATAGTTAAGCTTAATCACACTGCACAGTTTAGGGCAAATAGAACTCTCGAGATGCTCAACCCTGCCTGAGATTGGTCATAGCGACTCAAATACTAGATTATTAGAACTGTAAGGAATCAAGGAGCAGAATTGGGTCTAGAGGCATGAAAGTGTTTCAGTGGAAATTAAGCACTG
Source organism: Ophiothrix spiculata (assembly GCA_000969725.1). NCBI lineage: Eukaryota > Metazoa > Echinodermata > Ophiuroidea > Amphilepidida > Ophiotrichidae > Ophiothrix > Ophiothrix spiculata. Next base: position 28,332 of record JXSR01S012769.1, read on the forward strand.
CTGAATAGGTATTTGGCTGTCTTTATGGTGCAATTCATGATTTTGATGTGACAAAAACCTTTTCTAGCTAAATAAACAAAAGAGCACAACAGAAATGTATGCTGAAAATTTCACTTGATTCTGACCATTCATTTACAAGTCTCAAGCTTTTCAGCATTTTGAAAATCCCCATAGGCTAATGTGTTACAATTACTGTCAAGGCCCCAACAATAATTAGAAAATGACACGTTTTTTTTTTCACTTTTCTGAACAATGCAAGCATATGAAAGAATGGTTTGGGGATCGTAACATAATATACCAGTTGAGGATTCTCATAAGCTAAAAAACTCAATATTGATGGAGGTGACCTTGAAGGTGAAAAGTGGATCATGAACTGCCCCTTTAGTGATCATTAGGCATTATATGCTTTATATGCTGCATTATATGCTGGTCATGCATTATTAACCCCCCCCCCCTCACATTACAACTTATTTGATATTCAAGTTACGCAACAAACAATTTGTGTTAATGTGGCCAAACACTGATGTTCAAGTAATGTCAGACAATGCTCAATGTGGGCCAATGACAGAAGGAAGAAAAAAATGGTGTCAAGTTTTAATCAAAATAGACACTTAGATTTAGGATGTAAGACAACAAGCTGGCTAGTCTGTGTGCTGAATTGGCATATTACAACCCTGACAAATTATGTTTCTTAATTAATATTTGACTTTATGCAACATTTGAAAACTATAACAAAATGAGTGTGTTGTATTATCAAATGTTAACCCATTCTCAAAATTTGTTTCACTTTTCCTTGAAAATGTTTGGCTTATTTGAACCATTTTGGTTAAACTGACAAATTAATTATTTTAACAAAGTGCTGCCGTTTTTGTAGGGGGTGTAAGATGGATTGTATAGAATTATATTTGTTCAGACTAATTTGATCTATGAGGGCCTCCATGGACGGAAAAGTCCTTGAAATGAACCTACAGTCTCTTAAAATATAATAAGCATTTTCCCCAAAGATTTTTGGCCAAGTTTAGTTATAAAATTTTTATTTATGTAAATTATTTATTGAGGAATAGAAAGAGAATATTATATTTTATTTATTTTAAACTTCTTATAAAGCATTAGTAAGACATTGAAATCCAAATTATTTGGCCTTTGCAATGAACATGAAAGGGTTTTTTCCACTTTGTTTTTCTTCTTCATTATCAGCCACTCTTTATGAAATAATCTAAAAACATCTTGCAGTTTAATAAAAGATGTCCATTTGTTGCCATTACAAAATGTCAACAAAACCTTGCAGCATACATCAAAACTTGCCGCAAGTAAAAACAACATAAACGTCTTAAGTAAAAAGGATTCACTTACTTATAGAGCTCTGCCCAAGAAACTATTTTAAGTTTATTTTGTAACAAAATAAGAGTTGGACAAATGATTTAAGTGGGAATGTTGACCTAAGCATCTGGACTATCCACCCTGTTATCCTGTTTTCAAGACACTAGTATTTGTTTGAATTCAATCTTGACACACTTGTCTCCTGTGTCAGGGGATATCTATAAGGCTGTGGATGACCACAGTATATCTGAGTTACTTTAATGATGATGGTTTACACCACATAGGTATTAACCTGAAGTGGCTCACCACTGGATTAAGCCAAGTCAAGAACGTAGTACCAGATTTCATGTTGTACTCTTCTTTTTATTTAGCTAGAAAAGAGGCCACATCAAAATCATGAATTGCACCTTTAAAGCTTAAATTATGTCAAGTTGGTTCATAGTTTCATACTAGCTCTCATATTTTGCAATTACTGTTGACTTATCTAAACTTAAACATGATAGAGTGAATATGATTGCCTTTGACAACTCATTCAGTGACATTTTGTGGAAGTCTAATAAGATTTGATCCAGGTGCAGGTTTCTATCAGCTGGAATGTATGAATGCAATAAATAGCACCTGAGATGGATGGGGATGTTCACATGGAGACTGTGATGCACATTGAAATAGATTCATCCTTTGACAACTTAGGCGCTTGGTCCAAAGACTTCACCAGTATATTGCTGACATCCCCAGTTAAAATCCCCAGTCTACATGGGTTTTGATAAAGTGATATTGCGGATTTTTGTAATGGATATGACTTGGGAAATATAGTAAAACTGGTGATCCCAGCGAGGAAGCCGCAATTGATTCGTAAGAACAAGCACTTAAAAATCGAATAACACTCAAGTGTCGCTTATCGATATTTGACCACGGAATTAATCAAAGCGATTATAGCGAGACAGAAATCGATTAACTTTATAGTAAGGGTCTGAACTGGGTATATTATATGAGTACTGTGTTATATTTGTGCAGGAAAGTTGATAATAATGTTAAAGCATCAACATAGTATTTCAACAATTTGAAAAGATCGCCAAAATCTGTCACAGTTTTCAAAGAAAATACTTGCTGAAACTCGCAATTTTCTGTTTCTCTTCCGACGGTTCGTAATGTTCCGTTGTCGATCATATCATAGTATGTGTTTAAACAAGCAATTCCTTGTGTCATTTCTTGCTTCAGAATATTTCATAACGGTTTCCTTATTCTTTAAACAAATAATTGTTCCTGAATTTGTTAAGAGTTTGACATTGAATTTTCTCATTATACATTTAAAATTTATTTTATCCCGGGATTTTGCCAACTGATTCATGAGCCTTTTCTTAAGCGTTCAATTCAAAAGTTCTAGAAAGTGAGAAAAATCAGGATATTTTGAACCATCTTTTTTATTTACATTTTACCGACTCTCTCCGTGGAGTGGGGTCACAGCTTATTTTGATTGCCTGCCACGGAAAGAAATTATGTGCGCTGTGACTGACCGGTAGACTGGTATATTTGAATAAAATGTGTATTAACGAAACGAATAAAGGGAACATTATCATAAATATTATCAAATATGAATACAATACGATAATACATTTTTAAGTTTCAATGCTATTATGTGAGAATAAAATGTCCCATAAGTTTATAGACCTATAATACACTAGCATGGCCAAGTTTACCCGGCGCGTCTGTGCTGTGCTAGCTTGCGGGATGATTCCGCTGGGCGAGCCACCACATGCTCCGCTGGTATTAACATTCACGGTGCATTTTGTGACTGAAAGAACATTTGTGTATCTATACTTCATGGCCCTTCGGCCTGCTCACATACAATAACTTGATTATCATGGTAGTTCTTAAAACATCGTTTTGAAACAATTTAAAGATCCTTTTTATAGGCAACTGAGTTTAAAAAGCTATTTTTTAATAAAAGAATATTTTACATGTTCAAAAATAAAAATAAAATAGTTCAGTACCGACATTTACGCAAAATCAAATCCTATAAATATTTCCCGGGAAATATTTCAAGAAGGCTAAAGTTGTTTTATGATATAAGTTCCTAAAATTAATAATGATGACCCGGGAATGGTGGTTTTATTCATTACTGAATAAAATAATTATCAGTAACAATCATTGGGTTACATCATTTAGATTGTGTGAAGTCAAATTTATGATTGAACATAAAATGATTTACTTCTTTACTCTATCGTGTGTCTATGTCAATCAATTTATTTATAAGTAGCAAAGATCGTCGATATTCATATTAGCTTGATAACAAAGGCGCTACTTAAGTTTCTTCAATAATCGATTCTGTATGTTTCGCGGGAATTTATTGCATTGGGGATGTCACAGCAATGTGTATTCTGCAGTGGCAAGTAATTTTTGCGGATTCCTGGCTGGAATTTAGGTGATCTTAAATTGGTGACTTTACTCAGGACGTCAGAAAAATATTGGTGAAGTCTTTGGACCAAGCGCCTTATTCATTGCCATTTTGTCTAATAAGATTTGATCCATGTGTAGGTTTCAATCAACTGAAATGTATGAATGCATCAAATCGCACATGAAATGGATAGGATGGTCACACTGAGACAGTGTGAAGTACATTTGAAATGGATTTTTCTTGTTGATGCTGTAGATTTCAAGATAAAATGTAGGGAATCATTGCAATTAATAGCCACTTATATGGTTAGGCCTATATTCACATGACTTTAAAATTGATTAAACATTTATTTCTCCTTTTATTTAGAGTGTATGTTTTATGTTCACATGATCATTGTGAACCATATTTAAAAGGGATTTGGGCAAACTCTATCAGTACTTTTTACTCATTTTTATGATTCATGTACACTTTCCTGCTTTGGATAATAAAGCTTGGTTAGATGAGGGTTAAATTGCATGCGAGACATTCATTTAAAATCAGTAAGATACAACTTATTAAGGGCCACTTCAAAACTCAACCGGTGTTTGCCTTGCTGGTTTGGGGAGCCCCTTAATGCTTCTGCTTTTAGATTAGAATATAACCCTTATTAGAACACTTAGATCTTATTTGCATAGGGTTTCTATGTCATTGTTAGTATCCACCATGTAGAAGTTTGTATAAATGAAGACAACAAGCAATTTCAGTCAGTACAAACATGTGTCAATATTTAGCCAACATGTATGGCAATACTTATGGTGTGTTTTGATATAAGGTGAAAGAGATGTCACTGAGGTTCAGTTATGTTTACACAAGATGATATCTTGCAGGTTTTCTGAAATGATGAGATCCATAGATCTACACTGATTTGAAAAAATGAATGACTGTTTTTATTGGATTATTTTTTGATGCATAACTGCTGCATTCATGCAGTGGTTTCTGATGTAAGCAAATAATTTTAAAATCATTTGTGCCCACATTATGATAACTTGCATTATCAGAAAATAATTAAAAACCATAAATAATGGACTTCATGATCTTTGAACACTTTTATCTCAGTTATACAACCTTTGACAGACCATAACTTGACTTCTGGAAATAGTATGAGGTAGTCATTTTAATCCTTAAAGAATGGTCTTTGCAAATAATTAAAAAAGTGAAAATGACAAGAGGTGTCATTTACGGCTGGTTTGGGGTGGACAGTCACATATATAAAAACAAAATTGACCATGGGCGAACTTACTGGCGGTTTGTGGAGGTTGGGCTAATAATGTCACCATGGTTAAGTTGTTTACAGAAGACAACAAATTTAATAAAGCCAAGAATTTGTTGATCTATCATGACATCAGTGTGATGAAAGAAACGATAATGAAATATATTGGAAGCCGTCACATCAAATTTGATGTATCAAATCACATCCCTGGTGAGACTATGCTCTCATAAGGGCTCAGTCAAACATCGATGTATTGCACTACAATGTACGCCTATCATACCGGCACTATGTTTGGCTATAGGCAGAGGGGCCTACATGTATCACTATGATCAAAACAGAGTTCGGTAGTCATACATTGATATGTGACTGAGACCTAAAGCCTACTCAATGTAAACTAGATTTTCAAAATTTGTGTAAAGCTGATGGGATAGTTTTTATTTATTTTATTTTTAAATCTGAAACCAGCTTAACTTTTCTATTTTCCTATACTAATATTCTTCTTTTTGATTTCTCTCTTTCAAAAAATGCATACAGATTTTTGCAGTTTTAAGATTTCAGTCATTAAAATGTCCTTCCTCTTAACCATCAAAAACTTAGGTGTTGAAGTACAACAAAGTACACTTTCAAGCTCATCAGTTAACTCAATGCACCAGAGGGCAAAGCACTCTCACCTCATATACCCTGCAGCTAGATATCTTGTAAAAATTACATGCGTGAATGAGACTAACAAGGAAACCAATGCAACCATTTAATACCCAGTGTGCTGAGGGCTATTTTGGTTGCAATGTCTCAGCATTTAGCAAACCATTTGTACAGGGAGTGACAGGAGTTTAACTGTAACATATCCTTCCTTATAAGACATGCTTTGAGGCAGTAGAAGTTCCACCTCTATTCTTAGGTGACTTTTTAACCTGTGATCTTAGATTTTACATTGATTTCACATTTCTTATTTCTTTATGCATTTCAAAGGTTTGTATTAAAATAGTCTACACTAACTTTTTTAAGAAAACCCTTTTATAGGAGCAACAGTTTTTACTTCGATAAACTCTTACTTTATCTTAACTTTCGACTGCTGTTATGGGTACAAGCCTCACTATCTTAATTAAGGGAGATAATTCTTAAAAATGGTTTTGGAACTCCACAATTCATGACGATCTTGTTTTTCTTCATTTGAAGACGCACAAATAAGTTTGTATATACTACTTTACTATATACTATAAGAAGGATATCTGCCTATGACTTGAAAATTGACTTATTGTGAAAATCATCAAAAAGCATTATTTTTACCAAAATTTTTGCCTTATGTTTCCTTCCAATCACTTCAAGTTAAAGCTGAGCAAAACAGCAATTAAGTATTGTGACAGTTGTAATTTTAATCCAGTAAAAGATAATTGTCAGTGTCTATAACATATTTTGTGATATTTTGCAAGTACAATGATCAATATTAAGCTATGTGCTTTTCAACATGACAAACAAGAAGAAACCCATTTGAATTGGGTATTTTTGAGTCTTCTTACACACACACACACAAACAAATTCTTGTAATTATTAAAAAAACATATTTTTTTGTTTTTTATTCATTGGTTTTGAAATATGAATAAAAATTTAAAGTGATTTTGGGGAGGGGGTATTTATTGCATATCAGCATGCTGTGTAACACTGATATCAGAAAAAATAAGAAGCCCTACTTTAGTCGATGGATGTATCTTATTTCTTAAAAGCAAATTGACTAACCAAAAAAGGGCCCCTAGCTCAATGTGTGTAGCATCAGACCATTTTGACAACCCAAACTTCCTATTCAGTTGTCTTTCATTTGATTCTTTTCTCCCCTTCAAGGAAATTACCAAGATTTGACCACTCATCCTCATCTTCTATCTCAAGCAAAATGAGTAACTCTATCCAAAACGATGAACCTAAAGAGACATCCAAAAAACATCCTAAAGCTATACCGGTAGATACATTACTTAGCAGTACTCCATGGCATTTCTTACCGCAACTATACCATGATTCAGTTACATGTATCTTCGTTTTTATCAGCATTTCTGTAGAGAAATGCCCTGAATTTGTTATTTTATTGGTGAATCACACTTTATTCCATTGTATGCCTACAGGCTAATTATAGTTCAATAATTGTACAATTTCCATTACAATAAGGTTGACTAAGTGTTCCCTACAGTAAAATACTTTTCCTACCTGGCTTATTAAGGTGAATTATAAGGAGGGCGTTTACAATTAGTCATTAAGAATAACTTCCCTTTTTCTACTTGAACTTGTTTAATTCCTAAGTTTGGTTTACTACATATCTCTCAAAATATAGAAAAGAAGGACACAATCATGGAACAAATTGGTGAGTAGTGTCTCATTTCAGTGCCTGTAAGGTGTTTTTAAAGCCACGTCAAATGGAAACTTACCTTACCATATTCATCATTGATAACCAGTGGGATAAATGATAAATACCAGGATTTGTTGTAAGTAAAACCAGTACAAACAATGGAACAAAATAAAATTTGAAACAAGCGAAAAATCATAATTTTAATAGAGCTTAGCCACAAAGCAATTATCTTAACTGGTAGTTATACTTTTGGCAGAAAAAAAAGTGCCAGTTGCCTCAAGTAAAATCAAAAACATGTTAATATTTACTCAATTTCTAATTTTTTATGATGTGTACACTCCCGGTCAAAAGTGTTTGAGCACAAAACCTTTAACCAGCCATATCTCGAGAACCGTTCATCACTAGCGCCATATTTTTTGGATTTATATTTTACATACATAGGTCTAAAAAAACTCAATGAGAATTGCATTTACAACATTTGAAAATATGGATTGCCAAACATATTGTATACTTTCTTTTACACATAAAAAACAGAGTTTAAATACATAACTGCACATTTGTTGGAAAACTTGGTCCAGGAAATCGGCCATTTTTATGGTTATGGAAGATCGAATATCAGAGGAAACATAGATTTTTTACATTGGATACATGAGGCACCTATAAAAACATGAATTGTTTCAGAGTCTTGGTCGTTTGATATAATAATTACGTGTTTGTCCGAATTAACCGTGTGCAAACACTTTTGACCGGGACTGTACTCTTTACATTACAAAACCTAAAATCTAAAATGTCATTAAAAAGGGAACCAAATATTTGCAAGGACCAAATTATAAGGATCAAAATGACACCTTAATGAACTTTATTCAATTTCCAGGAGTCAAGTTATGGTCCATCAAAGGTTGTTAAGGAGCAAAATGTATAAATGAGACAAACACTTACAAGGATCAGTATGCCCAAAATTTTCCATAGATTGTCTTCAAAATATACAAATATATTTCATATTTCCAATAATTTTCTTGAAATGGAACTTTGCTTGTGTTTTAGAGTAAGCACAAGGATTGTGATTCTGTCAAAACATCAATTTCCGGAAATTGCAACCTTGACGACATGTATTTTCACATGAAGCGAAAAAATGAGGCTTGCTGCATTTACGGCTCACTTGGGATGGAAGGTCATAATTGAGCTTTTTAATTTCCTTGAAACTAGAAATTGAGAATATCCCAAAGCTGAGCACATGTTTTAATCAAACAAAGTTAACACTTAAGTTTTTTTTTTCAAATTAATGTTGAATATGTTCTTCTAATTAGTCTCATCCTCAATTAAGTACCATCCTAATAGTTGATCCTCAATTAAGTACCATCCTAATCCTTATTTAATTCTGTATCTTTTCCACTTATCATCATCCATTACGTGGTACAGCCCCTGGATGTATTCTCCAGGGTACAATTAATTGAAAGAAGTTATGGATCATTTTGAAATTGAAAAAAAAAGTTTTAAAAGCATTATTTTCAAGGGTTCTTTAAAAAACTAAGGAGATTCACAGTTAGATTAAAATTATAAAATGTCCAAGGTCTATTATGTCTTTAAAATGAAAATTAAAGATCTTAATGATGAAATATCAAGTCATTAATTTTGTTAAAAATACAAATAAAAGAGTTTTCCTGTCATCCATTATCTCAAAATTTTGCATGTAGCACTCTAATAATATTGGTAATACCTTCAAAACGACCTTTGATAAGTACAATGTTTTAACCACTATAGTAACAAAATACAAGATAAATGTATACTTTAAAGCCTCTTTCCCGTTTCTTAAATGGAATAAGCTGATTACAGAAATGTCATTGAATTTGAAATTATATACAAGATATATTCATGATTAAAGGATTGATTAATTATTAAAGGAATTACCTCAGTTGGATAATAGCTTTCAATTACAAATTGTAGACGGTTTAAAAAGACATTTTCACTTATCTTCAGTCTTTTTCAGTATATTGATTTTTCTCACTTTATATTCAATTTAAAAGCAGTAAAAACAGAATTGACAAACCATTTCCTTTCTTTTGCTCCATTTTTCCTTTGTTTGTTGACATTGACAGCAATCTAATCAAACTTCCCATTCAATGTGTAAATTCCTAAATGGCCAGTCAATCTGGTCATCTCACTATACAAAACACTCTATAAAAGCAATCAAAACACACTTCACTTATCTTACTTGACTACTGGCTTGACCACTGCCTGAACAGGTTGACCATTGGCCAAACAGGTTATCAGAATCAACAACAAATTGCAAACATGGCCATTTGACTGGTCAAGTTAGATAAGATGAACCATGAGCGAAAGATTTCTATTCATAAATGAATTTCAAATACTACACAAGTCACGGATGAAACAAGTTAGTTTTTTTGATGCTTCAGTTTGTTAACAGCTAATGCATTTTATAAAAGCTTCAGATCAAATTGCATGATAGTTTCTTAAGTTGTTTTCTGTTACCTTCTTCTAACCAAAACACAAACATCATGGTTTTCACCTCCTTCATCTTGGAGAAAAACAACAATTCATGTATGAGAAAACACATATAATATGCCAGAGCATTACAAGATAAAGTTTTTAAACAACAGTAAAGCATTCAGTTTCATTGATTTAAAAAATAATAGAAACAATTAAAGAGGGCATAATTCCAACCGTTTGAACTTTCTGTCAATAAATGCTTTAATACAGCAAATCAAACTGTTAAAAAACCATTTTTCAAATAAGTGAGCAGAAAAGTATACCTCAATTTAAAATGGGCCATTCTGCAAATATACAACAGATTTTGATTTAGTTTAAACCTCATACACAGCCAGCTTACTACAAACCACAACCATTTTTTCAGCAATTTCCCTTTCTTACAGCTTCTACTTCAGTACATACACAAAAGTAGCTCCAGCTGTTGTAACCAAGTACAGCATAGGTATTCCGAGTTGATTCAAATCTATAGCTGCTTCTGTGAACCAGTGGTGTTGTTGTGAAGGTATATTAAATTGCATAGTATTAAACTTTGTTGGGTAAACAATCGGGTAAACAAGTACCAGCATAGGTACTTTAGAATGTCTATAGAGTTAATTCAAAGGTGCCCTACACCTACTACTGTGTATGTACCAGTGTAGCAACTGTACAATACAACACAGTGGTATAATAACCTTGTTGTGTACAAATAGTAAAGTAAAAATTGTGACAAAATTAGACTGAACAGTTTTATTCAGGATCATTGTGAGGATAATTAAATTTGGTACAATGAATCACACTGTAATGAATACATTGTGTCGGATCTCATCAATGCTAGAAAATAGGTTTATTAGAAAGATTTCTGCTGAAGATATTACTTCACCACAAAGTGTGCTGTCAGCCCTGTCAAAATTGTCTGGCATTACAGGTTGACGGGGGGAGGTCTCTTTCTTTACTGCAATTATTGATCTAACTTCTAAATTATCACAGAGAAATAGGTTCCTCTGGTTATATCATGATGTTTGACAACACCCCGACAATAATAATCTACAGATTTATAGCCAGGGAGACACAAAAGAAAATCTTCAAAGGTTTTTTTTCCTTCCAATTAAGCCAAAACTGGGGTTTATAAAGGTTATTAACCCTAACCGCGTAAAACCATACAAAACCATTCAAAGCCTAAGTCCAAATACGTCACCCATCAATCATTACGCAATCACCCAAGTCTATATCTAAACACGGAATGGCTAGCCTGCCTGAGTTCCCCCCGTAGCACGAAGCCCACACTCTCGCCTCTGAAACCAGAGGTCGCGGGTTCGCGCCCCGG